>PVJI01002376.1:0-146773 GCA_004026765.1 Micronycteris hirsuta
GCAAAGGAAATAGGCTTCCTGGAAATCCAAGAAGCTCAGAGAACCCCAAAGAAGCGGGACCCAAAGAGGAACACACCAAGGCACATCATAATAACATTACCCAAGGTCAAGAATAAGGAAAGAATCTTACAAGCAGCAAGAGAAAAGGAGACAGTTACCTACAAAGGAATTCCCATAAGACTGTCAGCGGATTTCTCAAGGATACCTTCCAAGCAAGAAGGGGCTGGAGAGAAATATTTCAAATCATGAAAAGCAAGGACCTACAACCAAGAATACTCTATCCAGCAAAACTGTCATGTAGAATGGAAGGGCCGATAAAGTGCTTCTCAGATAAGGTCAAGTTCAAGGAGTACATCATCACACAGCCTTTACTATATGAAATGTTAAGGGGTTTTATATAAGGACTCATGAGAGAAGGCACCAAGGCCAGATCAGCTACCGGGGAACTCAGATCAGCCACAGCCAAGACGTTTGTGAGGTAAGCAAGCAGAATACAACCAGAGAAACAAATTATAACCAGAGACATTGAAGTTTAGAACATTCTGGCAGTAACCAGAGGGGAGGGGGAAGGGGATAATGGGGGCAAGGGTATTCAGGAACTGCTATAAAGGACACATGGACAAAACCAAGGGGGAGGGTGGAAGCAAGGGAGGGAGGTGGGTTTGCCTGGGGTTGGGGGTGAAAAAAAAATATATATAATTGAGTTTCCAATACTTTGATGTTTTCCATGTCTCAATCATATATTGTATAAGTCACAAGTTCTTTCCTCAAATCCCATGGGGATGGCCCAATGCCCTCCAGTTTGTACCCACAATGCAGCACTGCCATATTGCACTGCTCCAGTAGGGCAGCTTCTATACTGCATAAATGCAAACTGTACATCCTAGAATGTGCTACAAGGCAGCCCTCTATTATATTTATGGCCATGTTCAGTGTGCTCCAGCACATAGGTGGGAAAGCTCTGAGACATGGCCAAACAGCAGCTATCAGCTTCTGTTAACGTAAGTTTGAAAAGTATTCCCAAGTGCCCTGTACTGCAATAAATGTAGCATCATTGACCTCTATGTGGCAATACAGAAAGGGGATGGCAATGCCCCTGACTGAGGTTCGCTTGACTAAGCTCAGAATTTTGGTTTCTGGTCTTCATGCTTTGTAGTAACTTATGTTACAATATTAGGCATTCCTGATGTACATGTCCTGAAACATTAGCTGAAATTCAAAAAAAGTATTGAACAATCCTCTTATAGAAACAGTGTCATTTGGACATTCAATCTCTAGATGAATATTTTAAAAACAACCAACAAGCAACTATTACATGTGTATAGATTAGGAGAAATAAGGAAATATAATTTTATAATTCTAAGGAAAAAAATACCCACAAAGGTAGTCATTATTCAATGCTTATGCAGAACAGGATCCATTTTAAAATAAAAACAAAGTCATGAAAGGCTTATGTAGGCCAGATCCTGGTAGTTTGGTCCTCTCCTGAGTATATTCACATAGTTCAGAGAGAAAAAATTAAGATCAGCAGAAGCATGAGATAACCAGACAAGTACAGATACAATTACCCAAAATAATTCTATTTTTCTATTAAAATGCTAAATTTAAGTTTCAAAAACCATCATTTGACAAAATAACATTCAGAACCTAATATTTACCTAATAAAGAAGCATCAAATCTATCATTAGAAGCAAATGGAAACCCAGAAAGTTAAGTTTGCTTTCCTTTTTTCTTTGTTAATAACTTCCTTGTAATTTTTACATCTTGGATTATAGTTTCAGTTAACTATGTACATGTCTTACATTCCTACATTCATGAAATTAGGAGTTCCTTTGGGTTGAAAACTGCCAGGTCTCATTCATTTTTAATTTGTCTGAAGATTCTCCAATAAATAAATTTCTCACTCCTTCTGGAGTTATATACCCATCCTCACAGAAGAAATAAAGGATCAGGCAGCAAATACAGCAAATTTTTTAGAGGATAAAGTAAAATACAAAAAAAAAATTCTTCATAATCATTCACACTAAGATTCTTACAAATATTTTCATGTGCATTCTAATGACCACCAAGGGTGAATCAGAGCAAATGCAATCTTGCATGTTATAATGAAAAGCACAAAGATTTTGTAAAATAGTATTTTTGTGGTGCATCCCAAATGCTGAAATTGAGAGCCTGATTTAGATAGAGACAACATAAAATATAGTGCCTATGGCTCTTAAAAGGATTTCCTACTCAAAATATACTAAGTTGCCAGTTTTTATACAGTTATATCAAGTCATCTTTATCATGCTTAAAATAGTATATGAAATCAGACAACAGGGAACATGGGGCAAAAACTTGTTAAATCCAAAGGAAGATGTGATTTACATATGTTTACTGACCTTTCCCTAAGCCTTCTTCAGAGCTGATGCTAAGCCACCTCTCAAATTTAGGGAAAATTGAGTTCATTCAATTAATTTTGTTTTCTACCATGGAAACCTTTGGGACTAAAAAGCAAAGTGATAGCTACAAATCATCAATGTTTCTTAAACTAATGTTTATCAACATAGTTCAGGGGGTGGGGGAATTACCAAGAAAAAAATGATCTCTAAGATTAATACATTTAACGAGTACATTTGTTTAGAAGGGAAAACTGTTCTTAGCACAGACTAAAAATAGTGTCTAAGGACTTTCTAATTTCAGGAAAAAAAATAAACCTAAAGACTTTAAAGGAAAAAAGGGGCCAAGGAATCCAGTAGTTTCAGAACAGAAAACCACAGTTAGTGAAGTTGAAAGAGAAAAAAAAATTCACTACATTCCCACTAAATGGATTATCATAGTCCATAATCTAAGGAAGGAAGCATCACCCACAGCAACGTAGAGCTTTTCTTATTTGGGTTTGGTTACTATCTGAAAGTGAGGATCCAGCGATGTAATAAAACTATGGCTCTGACAGTTATTTTATTAAAGACACAGATAAAAGATAGATTGAAATATGGAAAGGTCAGAAAAGAAATTGAAAAACCATTTTAATACAGTTATATTTCTAATTTTTTTAACGTACCAAGAGAAAAAAAAATACTACCTGGGTACATTCATTATACAAATCACATGGTAAATAAAGGGGTATGGCAGGGGTAGTTTTCCGAATTCTCAGAAATCACTTGGGGTTTTGTTAGAAAAAGGCTTTTGATATTTCTGAAAATTCTGTAGAAAAGCTCAATTTCATTAGACTACACAGTCACCAAGCTGATTTATAGAGGACCTTAATAATTTTAATGCATTAACTGAGTGTCATTCAGAAATGAGTTTGTAGAAATGCAGAATTCCTTCTTGCCTAGACCTCTGCTATTAATCCAATTGTCACCCTTTCTAAAGAAAACTACTTATGTTTATAATTTTATTTTAATATTACTTTGTCTAATTCTATTCAAAGTACATGGAAACATTTATAGCTAGTAGCTGAGGAAAAATCAACTCTAAATAAGAATTCCTTAAGTGATCATACACAACAAAATAACTACTGTTCATATAAATATGAAACTAATTCAGAAATTCGGTCACAATTTGATTTGTGCACATGTATACACGAGGTCTGTCCAGAAAAAGTTCAGCCATTGTTAATATAACGAGAATGGTTTGTGAGATATGGATGTAACCTTGTAGCTAAGAAGAGTGAACTGGAATGCACACATGTGAACAATGACGACTTCACTATACTAGTTGGTGGGGGAAGTAGATGCCGTTGAGTATGTGTACTGGGTCGCCATCACATTAAAATGACTGAGTGAGTAGAGCAACAAGTGTGTATCAAATTTTGCATTAAGCTTTGACTTTCTTCCGTGGAAACTATTTGGATGATTCAGAAGGGCACAGCTATGGGCAACTGGTGATTGGCAGATTCACCACAACAACACACCCGCTCATGCATCACATCTCGTGCAGTGTTTTGGCAAAACATCCAATCACCCAGGGGACTCAGCCCCACTACAGTCCAGATTTGGCTCCCTGAGACTTCTGGCTTTTCCCAAAACTGTAATAACTTTTGAAAGGGAAGAGATTTCAGACCATCAGTGAGATTCAGGAAAATAAGACAGGGCAGCTGATGGCATTTGGGAGAACTGCGTGAGGTCCCAAGGTGCCTACTTTGCAGGGAACTGAGGTGTCATCGTCCTATGTACAATGTTTCCTGTATCTTGTATCTTCTTTAATAAATGTCTCTATTTTTCATAGTACATGGCTGGATACCTCTGGATAGGCCTCATATGTGAGTATATATAACAATTATATGTATACAGGCACATAGGTAACGTGAAAAATTTAAATAGAGAATATAATGGAATCAATATGTATATGTAGGCATATACAGTGGTATACATATAAGGACTGCCTATTCACTCAGTTATTTTGAATGGAATAGCCACATGCTCAGTCAACGGTGTCTACCACCCCCACTGACTAGTACAGTGAAGTCATCATTGTTCATGCATGCACATTCCAATCCACTACCCTCGGCTGCCAGGTTACATTGCGCAAACCATTCTCATTATATTAGCAAGGGCTGGACTTTTTCTAGACAAACCTCACATATATTATAAACAATAAGCAACTTGTATGATTATCTTATCAGCTATGTCTGTAAAATGTATTATTAAGCACTGTGTAATTAAGCAAACAAATCATCTGATTTAGGAAAAACAGAAGAAAGGAAGGAAATATAATATTGTACAACAATCCTCAGTTGTGAATATTTGTATATAAATATATTGTCAGGAAGGAGAAAATCCTCCCCTCTACCCTCCTGAGCTCTTATCGCTGGACTAATAATAAAACTGACATAAAATCACAGTAAGAGTAGAAAAAACAACTTAATACGAGCATACAAGAGATCATAGATGATGTTCCTGAAATGACAAACTGGCCAGCTTTTCATACTTTGTAGAAAAAGAAACAATAAATTTGTGAAGAAATGAAAGGACACATGAAGTTTAATTTGGGATACTTATTAGTGAGGACTCTAAAGAAAAGTTGGGCATAGGTAGTAAATTAGTAAAGGACTAATGAGGTTTGTGTATGTAAGCTTTTCAGCCCTGGATTCCTTAACTCTAGCTATAAGGGTGTCTCTCATAGCTTCTCCTAGAGCAAGGAGGGCACCTTTCACCAGGCAGACTTATTTCCTGCAATAAAAGAGACAAGGGATTGCCAACATGCCCTCCTTGAACTAACTGCTTGTCAAGTAGTTTTAATGGGTTATCTGGTGTCAGTTTGCCCTGGGCCTTGAGAATATACTTAGATAATATATAGCTACATATAAATATATTCAAATAAGGACTGTCAAAGAGTGAGGAAAGTCTCTAATACAAAAGAAAAATCAAAACAAGTAGAAAAAGGCAACTTGGAAACAACAGACTATGCAGAAAAGCAGCAACAGACCTATCCTTAATATGGCTGAAATATAAATGATATAACGTGAAACAAGAATACAGAGCTATAAAAAATATTCAGAGAATAAAAATGTTCTTCAAAACTAAAAATAAGATAGCAGAAATGAAGTACTCCACAGAGGGGTTGGAAGATATAAAGTTCAAGAAATCCCTCAGAAGGTAGAGAGGAAAAGAAAGTGAAAGTGATCAGGGAAAAGATAAATCAATTAGAGGACTTGCTATGACTCGTCAATACCAGTCCAATATCAGGCTAATTGGAAATCCATAGAATGAGCACAGAAAGCTGAAAAGCAAATCAACAATAATTCAAGAAAATCTCCCAGGAAGGAAGCACTTGAATTTCCAGATTAAGAAGGCTGAGTTCTCAGCACAGAGGATAAAATTAACATGAATCGAAGCACATCATTGTAATAAAAAGATGAGGAATAAGAATGGTTTCACACTCTTCAACAGAAACTAAGACAACAGAGCAGAGGCTCTAAAAACTTAAAATTCTTTCACCAAAGTATCAACTGGGTACGTGAGTAAAGAGACTGTTTTCAAAATTCAAGAATTTAGAAAATATTCCTCACCTGAACCACCACCCCTCGGGGTATTGTTGGAGGATGTGCTTGGTCAAAATGAGATACCCCACCAAAAAACAGAAGGACCAGACGGACGGCATTATGGAAAATAGAAGCTTCAACCTAGAAGCAAGGGGGAGGGAACTCCCCCAAACGATAACAGAGAGCTCAGGACGAGAGGTATGTACCAGCCAGAGGGGCAATCCTGTTCAGACTGGAGCCCTGTGACTCAAAAAGCGGGTTTGTGAAGGGCTGTCACCAGAGTGCACTAGGCTGGCATGCCTTCTTTTTAACCTGCAGCACAGCAGCAGCAGCAGCAGTCAGAGTAGGAATAGCTGTTGTTTTTATTTTATCAGAGAAAGTTTCCACCGAAACAAGCAAAAAGCCAAGAAGGAGGATAGTAAATCTAGGTAACAGGGAAAATGACCTAGAAAAGACAAAGGGATACCCAGGACAACACAGGAAAGGGAAGTTTCGAGAACACCAAGAGGGCCTGCAGAGTTATCAGTCCAGATAGCAGATGGAGGTCTCCAAAGAGATGAAACCACACACACACACGTACACACACACAGAGTCAGAAAAGTTGTGTTCCTGAACATGACCAATCTTTATGGAGAGCTGTGTGGAGAGGCTTTTTGATTGTGTAGCAAATTTTGCAATTACTACAGTGAAAACTAAACAAAGGAATAAACAAGTCATCATACGCTTCAGGAACAAGAAAATGAAGAAAATGCAATCATGCTGCATCACAATTCCCAGTTGAGAATAATATTTGCATATTCATAAGACTATACAATGAATAGTGATGTGAGAAAAAATTAATACAACTCTATGGGAGTAATAAGAGGAGGGATGGGAAGCAAAGGGCATAGTGGGATTAACAGCACCGAATCCTAAACCAGGACGACAGGAAATCAGTAGAGAACAGCTAAAACTGATCAACCCAATTACATCAGTATATGAACATTACTGAGAAATATGGGCATGTGTAATTGTCAGCAGAAACAGGAAAGAGCAAAAATGATTTCCTGAATGTTTGCAGATAGATAGATGTGGAGATAACACTGTAAGTAACATATCCATATCCAAAAAGCACTGTCTCACATACATTCAAAATGTAAACTCCATCCTTGAGTGTAAGGGTTTTTATTCAGTGCCTGGCGTAAAGGAGTTGCTCTATAATGCTCATTAGTGAATAAGTAGTGGCCCCAGCAAAGTCAGTATGATAAGCCATAGAGAACTATGTTAGATAACCTCAAAGCCATTCTACTCATGATCACATGGACATGGAAGATACACATTAAGAGTTTAAGGTGTATCAAAATGATGAAAGCAGAAAAAGCAGTACTTTCTGTATATCACTTTATATGATAGGGGATTTAGGGCAGCCAAATAAATAAGTATACATTTGGTTATCTCATCATTATTTCTAAAAATGTATATATTCAAGTTGGATAAAAACTTTAAGGCCTACTCATTCAAGCATGTAACTCCAAACAAGCTCTGCCCTGCTCCTCCAGGCCCTTCTGTTTTGAGTTCCCTCCACCTGGTAGGCCTCCCCTGCCCAACTACCCCACACTTTGGCTTCCCTCAAGCTGCTGCTTCTCAGCTCCTTCTAAAACCCAACTCAGATATCCAATTCTCCAGGATACCTTCTCTGATCCCTAAGGCCAGGGACCCTTCTAGCCTATGTGTTCCCATGTCACCTTATTAAATTTCCATCACAGAACAGAAAAACTCTCCTAGTTTGTCACTCCTCCACCAGAAAATGAGATCTTGACATGAGTGACTGTATCCTCCTTATAACTGTATCCTTGGCAACCAGCATAATACTTGGTAATCATAGACACAAACATCTGATTAACAAATAAGTCTGTTTTATTAATTTAAGTAATGCTTATCCAGCACCTACTAGGTACCTCCAGCACCTCCAGGCATTATGCTTATCCAGCACCTCCAGGCATTTTCTAGGCATTGAGAATAAAATTGTAAAGGGAATAAAGAGTCTTACTTTATGGCACTTACACTCTTCATGAAGAGACAAACACAAACAAACACACACATATATTGTAATATACACAGAACACAACAGAGGTGGTGCTGAGTGTTATAAATAAAATCAAGCCGGATGAAGGGACAAGAAGGGACAGGAAAGAGTGCTATCTTAGACAGAATGGTGACAGGGAGAACTCTTTAAGGATCAGGACTAGCGATCTAACGAGAGAGTAAGTCGTGCAAACATCAATGGGAAAACTATCCCAGGGAGAGAACAGCCAACAAAACACCAAGGCCCAAGTGAGGGAATGAATTAGGTGCACTCAAGGCAGGTGTGCCACCAACTGCTTAAATAGTTTGCATGACTTTTTGTCTTCTCTTTGCCTCATTTTCCCCATCTACGAAATCTAAAGTCTATTAAACTGAAAGCAACACTTGCAGCCCCGGAGTCCTTCCACCTGACTGCTCTGCTTCTGAACCTCGTATCACAACTCAGTTTGGTGCAGATACTGGCTCTCAGACCTACACAGAGCCACTCTCCAACTCTCTGCCTCCTGAATGTAATCCAAATGCTGAGGCTTACCTAATGCTGTGACAGATTATACCAACTGAACTGTACATGTTATGGCGTGTAACAGTTCAGGCGTTCCAATGTGCCAGCCAGATCAAAACTTTGAAGGCTCACAATTAGATTTTACGCTAGCGAAAAGTCAGGGCTCAACTTACAATTCCATCCAAAAGGGTCTCAATATCTCTAAGTCAAGAATTTTTAAATTCCAGTCTAATGTATATGTAATTCTCCTTCCTTCTTGAAGATAACAGATTAAAATGGCCACGGAGAATTTTGGTTACCATATTCTGCTTATTTCCGACCCATGTAAAAAATCTTGATAGATTAGTAAACAAAGGCTGGAAGCTCCAGGCAGATGACCAGCACCCAAAACAGTGCCCAGGACATGGTAAGAATCTAAATATACACATATGACGAATGACTGACCAGTTAGTCACTGGGAGACGGCAAAAGCAGTTGGGAACTCACGCAGCGCTAGAGGCCCTGACTCTACACCAGAGGCACTGTGGCAGCAACTTTTCCTCAGCTCCAGAAACTCCAACGGCACCCACTTCACTAACAGCATTAATACTCTATTAAAATAAAGCTGGCTATAATATTTCTAAAACTAAAGTGCATGCTGTTAGGAACATGACATGTCCTCTATTGTAGAGAAATGTATTAAATAACAATAAAAATTGTAATAGTTGAAATAGCAGTTATCAATAATTGAGAGCCTCATATGTGCTATGCTAGTTGAAATGTGAATCTATTTGATAATCAAAACAAACCTATGTGGTAATTTTTATCATCTCTAATTTACAGCTAAGAGACATACTCCACTTAGGTGATGTTTCCATGGTCACACACTGTTGGCTGGCTGTGGAGTTAGTATGCAAGTTCCAGGTGTGCTTGATTTCTGGGCTCTACTTTTCTCTTTTGTGAAGGCCGGTCAACAAATATAGAAGGTTTTTTAATTATTTGAACTACTGTCATATAAATGCAATACAGAATGATTGTCAGTCAACTGTAATTTAGAAATATTTTTTACTGATTTAAGAATATTTTTATATCTGTGACCATTCAACCAATGTACTATTTAGTTTACTCTCCTCAAACAAACACAGTAATAACTGCTGCATGTCCTAAAAACCGTATGCGATGAACTATGGAGTGGGGAAACAAGAAAAACTGTTCACTCCCTTACCTTTCAAGACACAGAGTCAGCTAAGAAAAACACGGCCTTCAACATCAAGATCATTTTGAAAAGCCATCTTGCTAACACCTAAGAAAAGGTGTTAGCCAGGGTGCATGCCAGTGTAAGAGAAAATAAATCTCAAACAAGTCAGGGTTATTCAAAGCTTTTTAAAAGACTGTGGAACACAGACATGTGAGAGAATGTGCCTCAGCAGATGTTGTTATCCAAGCTAATAGGATAGGGAATGACAGGTAACGACTTAGACCCTAATGACAGAGCTGAAGCTAAATCCCAGCTCTACTGCTCACTGGTTACTGGGAAAGTAACTCATCCTCATACTCTCTACAGCTCCGTTTCTTACCTGTAAAGCAGGGATAAGAGTACAGACTGCACAGAGCTGACATAAGAATGCAATGAACTAAGATACATAAAATACAAAAGCCTAATACAAAAGAAAATATTAACTTTCTTATTAATTAATATTAATTAATTTAATGTTAATATCAAGCTTATTAACTGCTTAATATAAAAAGTCATTAATCCCTAGATAATGTAAAAAAAAAAAAAATCAGGAAAAGACTGCCTGCCAAAGCAGGTTTTCGGAGCTTTCAAATGTAGATGGTTTTCAAGCAGTCATTTGGAATATTTAATAAACTTTAAAATATGCATGTCATGTAAATTTTTTTCCTAGTTAGTGAAGAGATCCTCATTTACTGAATGCTTCCTAGGTTTTACACACTAAAAGACATTTTTCTCATCTATTTCTCACATCTCTGTGAGGAAAATGTTATTAGCCCCATTTTACAGGGGGATACACGGACCCAGAAGTTAAGGACACTGTCCATTCTGATGAAAGAGAGAGCTGGGATTCCCAACCCAGGTCCATGGATTTGGAAGTCTGTGCTTTTAAACACTATGCTACCCTAACACCTTATTTCCTCGGAGACCGTGGTTGTGCCAACCACGGCGCTTTTCAGGAGAGTTAAGCTCCCCAGCTGGAAAGGAATTACTGTATGATTATTCCTACAAGAAAAGTCAATAGTTGAGAGAGACATTCAAAAGCATGCAGTTAGACTAACAAAGGCTTTAATTCTACACAGCTGGCTCGCCCGTTGTCCCTTTTTCTTATTCCCTTTGCCTTACCTCTTGACCACGGTGTGTAAATAATTTTAGTAACGGTAGATCTGACACACTGACCTTCCACATAATCTAACTCCAAGTACCTTCAGGGAAATACGATAAAAGCAGCTATCACTGATTGGAAGAACTCCTAGACTTTCAGTCAGTTCATGAGACTGTACTTAAAAAGGGTGAAGTGTTTAATAGTAAAACTGAGATCATCTATATTGAAAAATTAAGTTTCAAGAATTCATAGCCTTACTGTGATCTGCTGACTCTCATTTGTTATTTCACTGCAGAGACCATAAGCTTGCGTTTCTTTTTGTTCACAACTCCAGAAAAATAAGTAAAGATCAGGTGGCAGTGCTGGCTAAAATGAGCTTCCGGTCTTACGTACAGCTTTTATGGTAGTCTGCGGCTAGCTGTCAATCCCAAATTAACAAGTGAAAATATGATAATTAAGGCCAAACTCATCCTTTAGTAAGGGGGGGGGGCCTTACAGCAAGCATCTGCAAGTGTCTGCAATCTCTGTCTTGGCTGAGTCACACAAGCACCAGGCACGTTAACCAAAGAAGAAGAGTTGCTATTCACAAGCAGAAATCCAGGGTTGGGGCCTTCATTTCCTATTTACTTGTCTAGATAGCTGGAGCTGTGAGGGTGAAGGTAACATGAAGATTTAGTTACCCATATCAGAAATATACCAGTGTCATCTATAAATCTCAGACAGGAATTTTTAAAATATTCCTACTTTGCTCCAAACTCTAAAACATTTTTTAAACCAAAGAAAGGAGGAAAAAATAAATAAATAAATAACTACTTCATCTTTGGGTCAGGTAAAAGAGAAACCTGAAAATTTTAGAAATGTGTTATCACCTCCCCCACTGGTCATTCAAGAGTGATCTTCAAAACAAAATCAGTCATGGAAGACTGTGATTTGTTTTAAAGATTGAAAATAAAATGCCTTGAAGAAGACACAAAATAATGGTTTCAATCCTCCATAATGAAATAAAATGTATGCTATTCTTCAAGTTTCTGCTTAGATGTGAAGAAAATCATATTGTGGATAATTTTATAAATAACAGTTCCTTTGGAAGCCGTATGTTTAGACTTATACACAATATTTTTCCTTTTGTGCACAGAGTAGCTCAAAGGTTTTGTGTATATAAAGTCACAAGATAGCACAGAAGATATATTTTATTCTAAAAAGAAAACCCAAATGAGGAGTGACAACCAAATTACAAAGCACAGAGCTTATGATAGAAAATGTAGATAATCTGAAAGACAGCATGTGCTGCTAAGTGCCACTATCAAAAAAAAGTCACAGCTGCCAAAAGTATTTGTTCCCAGATCACGGCAAGGCTGCCCTTCAAATGGCACTGTCAAATCAGGTCCACGTGCCAGGTGGGATACATACCACGACAGCTTTCGAGAACCAAGAAACTGAGGGAGACAACCACAACTAATGTGACTTTCTGCTTTTTTATTAGCACTGCTCTCAAGACAATTCAGCTTAGTTTTATGATTACTGAGTAAATAGGAACTTAGCTGTTTCTGCCAACACACAGTTTTAAAATTCACTGCGAAAAGTTAGAGTCCAACTATCATGCTCTCCCTTTGGATGCGGCTTTGGCAGCATTCCTGCACACACGCATTACTAACAGGGTGGAGCCAGCTATACCTTAAAAAGGCAGCACCTGCCTCCACGGCTTACAGCGGCATAATTCTTAGGATTCCTTGACAATATCTCGGCTATTCCTTGACTCCATCCCTTTCTGTTCATTCAAAAATTCATCACCTCACAGTGCCTTTTTTTTTTAAACCTTCAAGAGCCTCTTCCTGTTCTAAATCATAATGGAACATAATTTTCTGGAAACACCATTAATCTATTTCCCAAAAGTCAATATTCTCAATCATTCTCAGACCAAATAAAAACTGAAAACTTCCTAATTATAGACTCTGAAATATTTATTAGTGGTTTAAACACCTTCACCTCTTTTTTAGGAAAAATATGGTATAAAAAATATGGAAGCATCAGCATGAGAGACTTGGATCTCAATCTGCCAGTTGTTTACTGGGTGACCTTGGACCAGGGACCTAATGTCTCTAAGTCTGTTTTTTCCTCCTCTATGAAGAGAATAATAGAAATCTCAAATGGCTTCTATAAGGGTTAAATTATTATAACTTTCATAGTTATAATTATAGCAAACATTTATTGAGTACTTCTATGTGTCAGGTATATAGTCATTTAAGCACTTTACATAATTAACTCGCTTAATCTACACAAACTCCCATGAGATGGGAAGTACTATCTGCTTTACAGACAGGAAAACCAAGACAGACAGGTTAAGGGACTGCCCAAGGACACGGGCTATGATTGATGGGGCAAGAACTGAAACCCAAGGGTGTCTGTAGAACTCTTAACCCTCAGGACACGGCGCCTCACGGAATCACAGTGCTATGTGTAAAAAGTCGAGTCACAGCACCAGCCATACAAACAAATGCTCGTTTCTTCCATTTCTTTCCCTACCCCATCTCCACCCCACCTTACATCTTGCAGACTGTGAAATCAATTTAATAACTTAAGTGGGAAAGGAAAACATTATTACTATAGAAATAAATTTTAAACATGAGGGACTAAGAGGGCCCCCTAAATTAAGAGTTTACAAAGCTCACCCTAAAGCAAAAGTCAGGCGGACCACACTGCCAAGCAATATCCTCAGAGGTGAATCTACACACATAAAGCCCGGGTCTTATGCCGTGGGCCGAATGTTCATGTCCCCTCAAAAATTCACATGTTGAAGCCCTAATTCACAATGTGATGGTATTTCAAGGTGGGGCTTTGAGGAGGCAATTAGGGTTAGATTAGGTGATGGAAGCTAATCTGATGGTGGGATCAGTGTCCTTATAAAAAGAGAAGGGCTCTCTCCCTCTGCCACGTGGCCAGTGTGGCTCAGTTGGTTGGAGTGTCGTCCTGTAAACTGAAGGGTCAAATGTTCAATCACCGGTCAGGGCACATACATGGGTTGTAGGTTCACTCCCTGGTCGAGGCATGTGCAAGAGGAAACTGTTTGGTGCTTCTCACTCACATTGATGTTTTTCCATCTCCCTCTCTTTCTCTCCCCCCTCCGCCTCCTCCTGTCTCTGAAATTAGTGAGCCTGTCCTTGGGTAAGGATGAAAAGAAAAAAAAAGACACAGAAGACAGCTGTCTAAGAACCAGGAACACTCTCACAAGACATTGTACCTGCCTGTCCTTTGATTTAGGGCTTCCCAGGCCTCCAGAACTGTGAGAAATCAATGTTTGCTGTTTAAGCCACCCAGTTTACAGTAGTTTGTTACAGCAGGCTGAGCTATGAGACCCACTCCCCAAACTCGGTACACATTCGGCGTAAGATAGCTTTGTTTTGTTCAGAGCCTGCTTACACAAAAAGAAAGGCACTGCTCTTTCTTCAACCCAGCACCCAAATGCAGAAATGAAAAACTCGGAGAGCTGTAAAGAACACGGCCCAGCTTCTGCACACTGAGGACACGAGGGTGTCCGCAGCTTGTACGGTGGTGCCCCTGGGACAGTCCTGGACACAGCCCTGCCACACCGTGAGGCAGCGTTAGCTGCTGCAGGGCACACGTGTGCAGACAGCAGGGCACCAGGGCCTTGAGGAGCCAATCTCAGAACAACAAAGCAGGTCTCAGCAGAGAAAAGGAAAACAGAACCAGGGAGAATTCTCAGGCTCCCGTCAGCCTTTAACTCAGGCCCTTCCAGACAGACTGAGGGATTTGACAAGAGGCTGTTGGAATTTCTGAGATTGTGGGCAGTAAAAATTTTATCTTGCTGCACATTAGAATCGAGGGAGTTTGGGCGAATACTCAGGCTGAGACCAACAGCTGGGGTTAATGTAATTGGTCCGGGCAGGGCCTACACATCCAATGATTTTTCAAAGCTTCCCAGCAGATCCTAAACTGCAACAGGATTCAAGAGCCACAACCTGGCCTGTTCCAGTCTGGAGAAACACTGCTTCCAGTACTTTATCTTGTGGGTGTTGAGAGTCATTAAAGGATTTACAATGCAGTTATAAAAAGGTCAAGTTTATCTTCTAGAAAAAACAATCTGGTAGTGATGAAGAAGAGAAAAGACCAGCGTCTACTCTAACGCAGGCTATAGGTCAGGGGTGTCAAACTCATTTTCATTGGGGGGCCACATCAGCTTTGCGGTTGCCTTCAAAGGGCCGAATATAATTTCCACTCCTTAACAGTTAAGGAGTAGTTACATTTGTATAGTCCTAAAATTATTTCAGCCCTTTGAAAGGCAACCTCGAGGCTGATGTGGCCCTGGGTGAAAATGAGTTTGACACCCTTGGGTCTACTTTAACGCAGGCTATAGGTAGTCTGTCCATCCATCCAGACACTCACCTGATCGTTATTAGAGACACAGTGAATAAGATGAATAAGGCATACCATGCTTGCTTTCAAGAAGTTCCCAATGGAGAAAGAGGTAAGAAAATTAATTAAAATATTGTGCAATAACTAGAATGCAAATGTGAAGGATATAATGAAAGTAGAGAGGAAAGATGCCTAACTCCAGTGTGCACAGCCAACGTACTATGAACTGCTTCCAAGACGAACTGAACTCTGAGCCTAAGAGGGAAGCTGCAGGAGTTGCCCGGCAAGGGGTGGTGGTGGTAGATCATTCTAGGCTGTGAGAACCTCATCTCATGATTCTGTAAAATTAAGTGACTCAGTAAGACTGGAACAAGGGCAATTGTGGGGACCTGAAGGTAAGGAGTTAAAGCCAGAAGTGACTCAGTTAAACATTCCATCTTTACAGTGAAGGCCACGGGACATCACTGACTGACTTTAAAAACTGAACTGACAGGATCAGATTTGTGTTGCAGGAAAAAAAAAAATCTGTTTGATAGAGAAAGGATGGAAGAAAGGCAGATAGGGAGACCAGTTATGGGGCCATTTGACAAACCGTGTAAGGAATAGTGAAGCCTTGCAGGACAAGGGGCTGGTGGGGTGGGGATTCCACTAATTTAGGGGTGGAAATGGTAATGAGCTGACCCATTTGGTATGGAGGAGTGAAAGAAAGAATTAGAATTTCAGAAAGAAAGAATCGGTTTAGAATTCAGTTAGGATGACAATGTGAAGCCCTAGGAAAGATGAGAACGGTACAGGCACGTGTGGAGTGTGAGTAGTCCATAATAACTCCTGAAATAATGCAACTGATTATATTAAATATTTGCAAAAATAAATCAACTTCAGTATGCAAATAATTCTCCATCAAGACTATGTCATATTTCTTCAAGAATGGTTTAAGATACAATTCGATTAGTCACTAATAGGTCACACTCTGGGACACCACATAATGATCTTAAAATATGCTAAATATATACTTGTCAATTTCAGTATGGATTCCTGATTTTTAAAACTAAACAAGTAAATCTTGGGAATAAGAATACAATCTACACCTCAGAACAACAAAAAGCATTCTTAATGGATGAGAAATTGATGGCAATTCCATTAAAAGCCAGAAAAAAACAAGAAAGTCACTTCACATTTAGATATTACTTTCTAAGAAGCCGGAATTAATTGAGTTGCTACTGGTAAATGAGGGAGTTCAGTAAATTCAATGGATACAAGTTAAAGTTATCCCCCAAAATCAAGAGCTTTCCTGAACTGTAAAAATAATTGTTTAATATAATAGAAAAATCTATGGCAAAAGTAATCACAAACAAAAATATGAAGAAAAATAGACGTGGTTCAAAGAGTCTACATAAAGAAAACATATCTTTACTGAGAGACTTAAAGCACAGCTTAATAACTGGAAAAACATACCATATTTCTGAGTGGGAAGCTGGATGGCAGTTGTTCACTAATCCACGTGCATAATTAATGCAAATCCAGTAACTACAATGCACTCTTTTATACCTACACAAGATACTTAAACCTTATAAGACTATAACAAAATTAAGGTAAAAATCTAGGTTCTTGATAAGGAAAGACTTTCCAAGCAAAGGAGATGACAAAGAATAATTTTAAATACACAAAATTTTGTATGTCACACAGACCTTAAGGAAAATTAAAAATCAAACAAACTGCAAGCAAACTGCACCACATGAAGTGAGTAAAAATCTTTATTTAGGACTAGATCTCAATATAAAAAGAGAGAGAAGACATGAGCAATTCATGAATACTTTTAACTGTCCAATTATTCTAGTAATAAAAAGAATGCACACTAAACAATGAGATTTTTTTATTAAATGAATTACAATATTTTATTTTTTAAAATTAACAACTCTTCTAGAGTTGTAACGCTCAATGCTGGAAAGAACACGGTGATGTGGGAACCTTCAAACATTTTTGGTAAACCTGAAATGGTAGAGCCTCGGGCCTGAAAATTTTCTTTTCTACTTATGTAATTCCTCTTCTATAATAAATCAATCCTAGTAACTGATTCAAAAATCAGTGTTCACTTACTGAGTGCAGCACTAAATTATCAGCACTAACTTGTTGATAATATCATTTAAATTCCCGTGCTGTCTATGCCAATGGGAAGGATAAGCACAGATAACTTTATTACTGTGCATTAGACAACATGAAAGAATGAAGAACAAGGCTGCCTTGGGCACAAAAGGAAGGAACAGAATCCAGACCAGAGATCTGGAAAAGGCTTGCTGAGAGAAACCTAAGGTTCGTACTGACTATGCTTGTATGTTTATACACATCCTAAATGTTATTATACAGCGGACAAATACCTTGCTGGAATTACACCTTAATATCAGAGAAAGAAAGCTTGGCATACAAAATACTTGTTTTTTAGCCTCCTTTTCTATTGTAGCAAACTACTTTTCTGAGACTGCACTTGAAATTCTCAGCCCACTTTTTTTGCAAAGCTTTCCATAAGTCACCTTTTCCATTTTAAAGTAAGGACAGCTCGATCTTCTGGGTTTTACTCTCTGATGTTTGGCATTCACATTTTCTGTCACCTTGTTTGTTCTGCATGCTGCACAGGTTATAAACCTATCTCTGCTTAGCTCTGTTTTGTGCAAACTTTGTATAAGTCAACAACTTAATTAATAACAGGCTATAAAAAAATCACAAACAGCCAGAAAAATAAATGTAGTTCATAGACCCTGAATTAAAGTCTTATAAACATTTTAGATTTCAAACTTAAAAGAAGAAAATAATTTCTCAATCTAATTTTAAATTTCAAGCACTGAATATTGTCATATGTATTAATTTCTAAAAGTAGGTCTAAACTATTGAAAGTTGTTTTTAAAGAAATTAATTTGCTGAATTTGATTCAAGTCTTTCTATAAAAATAAAAAAGTGCACACTCTGGAAACCTACTAGCTGACAAAAGCCATCTCAAGCCAATTTACTTCTTTCAAAGTTAAAAAGCTATATATTTTTCTCTTCTAAAAATGGAACGTGTTAGCACAGACATATTTAGCAATAAGAACCATTTCCAAGGAAATGTTAGTTAAGACTCCCTAATTTCTAGACCTGAATTCTTTCTTCATTTATTTTCAGATCATTTTGTCTAATGAAAGCATAAGGTTATGAATTTTCTGCCAAGTATAGTTTGTACATTTACCATAATCTCTGCCATAAAGTATGTCTATTATCAATCCTGCAATGTTAATTTCACATTTAATATCCTCTTTGATTGCAAAGATATTTAAAAAAATATTTAATTTCTGTTCGGGTTAAAACTTTATCCCAAATTTCTAGTTTGAAGGGATGTAGGCAAGCAAATAAAGGCTGAATTGTTTTTACTCTTTAATCTTTGAATTTTAAGCTTATTGAACTTTCAATAGAAGACAATCATATATTTAATGTTTTTAACTGTTTCATGGGTACTTAATTTCTATAATTTTTAAATACTGTATATGTGTATCCATAAATATTCAACATATCTTCACTCCAGCTTTTGAAGAGTGATAGTCAAATTTCCTAAAGTTATTTGTTTGCCTATGTCATTTGCTAAATTTTGAAAGAAGTTAAAATCTCTCAGTTGTGACTTTAAAATACAAAATAACCTACTTCTAGAAGTTTCAGTTTTATAAATTCAGTTGCTATCATAAAAGTTTGATGACAACTATACTCATTCTCAGTATGCTGTACCTTTTATTCAGGGGTAACATGAAAAAATATTTAACAAAGAGTATAACATAATTATCTTTGAAAAGTCTGAGATTTAACTGTTTGCAAGCTAATGAATTAGCCTAGCATTGTTTTATAGATACTGGCACAAGACAGGAGACTCCTGGGTCAAAGATAAAGGATGTTATTACTCACAACACAAAAGGCAGCTTTAGCTTCATGTTCCCATGGGTTCTCCTTGCCAAGTCCCATAGGGGTGATATAAGGTAGGTCAAACAGATGCTGTATACACGGAGGTTTGATCACAGCTGAAAACTGGAGTTCAGAAATGCCAATTTTTTAAGAGGTTACTAGTACATGCTTCTGCCCAAACTTTATCCCAGAGGAAGGCAATGTATTCATTAACCAGGCTAGAAAACAAGCCTACCTTCCACGCCAAAGATATACTTTATCTTTTTTCAATATTGCATTTTTTCTTAATAATGGTCATCTTTAGCATATCTGCACCTGTATTTGCTTATCACCATGAAGAATTAACATTACAGGCCCTGGCCAGGTAGCTCCACAGGTTAGAGCATCGTCCTGATATGCCAAGTTTGCAGGTTTAATACCCAGTCAGGACACATACAAGAATCATCCAATGAACGCATAAATAAGCAAAACAACAAATTGATGGTTCTCTCTCAAATTAATAAATTTTTTTTAAAAAGAATTAACACTATATATGATCTTTTCCCCTAATAAAATAGGGCTGTAAATGAGGTTTTCATTTCCTTTCTCTGTCAATCTCCTGAATTTTACTAAGGTTAGGTCCCTGATACTTTCAACAGTACAGCTCTTGAATTTTGAAAATCC
This sequence comes from Micronycteris hirsuta, assembly GCA_004026765.1. Lineage (NCBI taxonomy): Eukaryota > Metazoa > Chordata > Mammalia > Chiroptera > Phyllostomidae > Micronycteris > Micronycteris hirsuta. The sequence goes on from PVJI01002376.1 coordinate 19,805, forward strand.
TTTCCTAACAACTACATTAAGATTCAGCCTTTTAAGAATTTAATCATGATTTTAATCATAAGTTTTACTAGCTTCAGTATTTACTACTGTTTCTTCCATTCCTCTTCTATTTCTTTATTATGATTCTTTTTTCATGTGGGTAGAGGATTTTTACAAGTTGAAAATTTTTCTAGAAAAGCTGTTGAACGTAACGTTCTTAGACCTGTAGCACAACAGGGTTTTGTCCTACATGAGTTGTCTCATTCACCCACTGCTACGTAACAGCCCACGACAGAATCTCAGGGACACAGCAATAAGCACTTGTCCTCACACTCACTGGTCTTCAGCTGGGATGGCTCTGCTTCAGCCTTCAGGTCAAGACCAGTGTTCCACTGGTCTCGATCTGGGGCCAGGCTCAAGGAACAGAAGCCGCCAAGACACGTTCTCCTCATGGTGGCAGTCAGAAGCACTTATGGACCATTTCAAACCTCTGCTCACGTAACATGCACTAACATTCTATTGGCTAAACCAAGTCAAAAGACCAAGCTTAAGTGAAGGGGCAGGGAAGTAGACTCTGCTAAGACCGAGCAAGGAGGACAGCAAGCATTTTCTGGACAATAAACAATGTCATTCAACCGCAATACATGACAGAATGTACATTCATTCCTCTGTTCACACTGTCCCCCACAAAAATATACTCTGTCTAGGTCTTCAACATTTGAGTATCAAAGGAAGTAAAGACCACTGCAGCAAATACCCTCTATTTTGTGAACAATGTTCAGTAAGAAAGCCAAGAGTCACATATTCACTGACGTATATTCAAGTGTAATGGGGCAGGAGGAGGCGGTAGGGGTTAGAAGAGGAAGTTCCCTCACCCTGGAAATGGGAAAGGAGATGGAAGGAGCCAGGACACTGCATGACTGGCAGCCCCACTGAAGTTGCTGAACCAGTATATGTCGTCCTAGCAACCACGTCGATGCATTTTGGCCTCGCAGGGCATACTGGGGGAACCTTTAAGAGAAGAGCGTGTGAAAACATCACTCTCTTGGATTCTCCCCTCTTTCCTGAATGCTGGGGGCTAGAGTTCCTGGGCCCTGAGCAGGCCAGGAACATTCCCAGGACCCTTCCCTGAATATTCTGGGGTCTGACAGGAGCGCGCCAGGCCCCCGGTAAGAGGGGCGGGGAGGAGGCCGGGGCTGGTGAACTCTGGGAGCGGGGCTGGAGGGCACCTCTTCTACACAGGAAGCCATGCTGCCTCCCCAGGGCCTGTTGGCCTCAGCTCCCTCACAGTCAGGGAACAAGCCTTGCACCTCTTCCCCAGGCAGGAAGCCCTGGGAAGTGCCATAGTAGGCACCCACCTCCCTGTCGCCCACAGGCTCCTCCAGTAGGGGGCCATCAGCAGCAGCTCCAGCGCAGTGGCCCACTGCCAGGACTTCACTAAGGCAGCCACCCTTTTGCCACCTGCGTGGTCCTCCAGCAGGGACCCTGGTCATCAGTTCCCACCACCACTGTCACTCTACCTGCTCCAAGCTCCCTGTGGGACATGGCTTAGCAGAGGACGGCAGAAAGGACAGCATACTGTGAGTAGTAGGATGCTTGGACGCGCAGACTCAGACGGATGAGAAGAGCAGTCCTTTGGGTGGGAGGAGAGCTTCCTGGTGCAACCTTGAACTAAGCTGGCAGGGGGGGCAGGGTGACTAAGCATTTTAAAAGAATAGGCTTTAGGCAGAACCCTGCCATTATTTCAATCTGTATATATTTTATTTTTTATTACTTTATTGTTCTTCAATTACAGTTGTCTGCATTTTCTCCCCTCCCCCCCTCCCCACCCCATCCAACCCCACCTCCCTCCCTTGCTTCCACTCTTCCCCTTGGTTTTGTCCACGTGTGTCCTTTATAGTCGTTCCTGAAAACCCTTCCTCCACAATCTCCTCTCCCCAACCATCTGGCTATCCTTAAATTGTTCTCAATTTCAATGTCTCTGGTTATATTTTGCTTGCTTTGTTCTTTTGTTGCTTATGTTCAAGTTAAAGGTGAGATCATATAGTATGTGTCCCTCACCGCCTGGCTTATCTTGCTTAGCATAATGCTCTCCAGTTCCATCCAAACTATCTCAAGGGGTAGGAGCTCCTTCTTTCTCTCTGCTGCAGAGAATTCCATTGTGTAAATGTACCATAGTTTCTTGATCCACTCATTCGCTGATGGGCACTTGGGTTGCTTCCAGCACTTGGCTATTGTAAATTGTGCTGCTATGAACATTGGGGTGCATAGGTTCTTTTGGATTGGAGTTTCAGGATTCTTAGGGTATAATCCCAGCAGTGGAATTGCTGGGTCAAAAGGCAGTTCTATTTTTAGTTTTCTGAGGGAGTTCCATACTGTTTTCCACAGTGGCTTCCCCAGTATGCATTCCCAACAGTGCACTAGGGTTCCCTTTTCTCCACATCCTCTCCAACACTTGTTTGTTGATTTGTTTACGACAGCCATTCTGACTGGTGTGAGGTGGAATTTCATTGTGGTTTTAATTTGTATATCTCTCTGATGGCTAGTGATGCTGAGCATCTTTTCAAATGTCTCTGGGTCCTCTGTATGCCCTCCTTTGAGAAGTGTCTGTTCAAGTATTTTGCCCATTTTTAATTGGATTTTTTGTCTTCCTGGAGTGGAGTCATATGAGATCTTTATATATTTTGGAGATCAAACCCTTGTCTGAGGTATCATTGGCAAATTTGTTTTCCCATATGGTTGATTCTTTTTAATACTGTTTTCTTTAGCCATGCAGAAGCTTTTTATATTGATGAGGTCCCACTTGTTTATTCTTTCCTTTATGTCCCTTGCTCTAGGTGACATATCAGTGAAGATGTTCCTGGAGGGAATGTCTGAGATTTTCCTACCGATGTTTTCCTCTAGGACTTTTATGGTGTCACAACTTATATTTAAGTCTTTTATCCACCTTGAATTTATTTTTGTGTATGGTGTAAGTTCGTGCTTGAGTTTCATTTTTTTGCATGTAGTCGTCCAGATTTCCCAACACCATTTGTTGAAGAGGCTATTTTTACTCCATTTTATGCTGCTGCTCCCTTGGTTGAAGATTAATTAGCAATAGAGACTTGGGATTATTTCTGGGCTCTCTATTCTGTTCCATTGGTTGATCTGTCTGTTTTTATGCCAGTACCAGGCTGTTTTGATTACAGTGGCCTTGTAATACACTTTGATATCAGGTATTGTGATCTCTTCTACTTTGCTCTTCTTTCTCAAAATTGCAGCAGATATTTGGGGTCGTTTATGGTTCCATATAAATTTTTGAAGTGTTTGTTCTATATCTGTGAAATATGCCATTGGTACTTTGATAGGGATTGCACTGAATCTATAAATTGCTTTGGGTAGTATGGACATTTTGATGATGTTGATTCTTCCAATCCATGAGCACGGTATATGTTTCCATTTTTTTGTGTCTTCCATGATTTCTTTCTTCAGTGTTGTGTAGTTTTCTGAGTACAGGTCTTTTACCTCCCTGATTAGGTTTATTCCTAGGTATTTTTGTTGTTGTTGTTGCTATACCAAATGGGATTTTTTTCCTGATTTCTGCTTCTGATGTTTCATTGTCGGTATACAAAAATGCCTTTGATTTCTGGATATTGACTTTGTATCCCACTGTTTTGCCAAATTCATTTATTAGGTCAAGCAGCTTTTTGGCAGAGTCTATAGAATTCTGTATGTACACTATCATGTCTTCTGCAAACAATGACAGTTTTGTTTCCTCCTTTCCAATTTGGATGCTTTTTATTTCCTTTTCTTGTCTCATTGCTGTAGCTAAAACTTCCAATACTATGTTGAATAAAAGTGGTGATAGTGGACAACCTTTTCTTGTTCCTCAGTGGGAAAGATTTTAGTTTTTGCCCATTGAATATGATGATGGCTGTAGGTCTCTCATATATGGTCTTTATTATATTGAGAATGCTCCCTCTATTCCCATTGTGCTGAGTGTTTTTATCATAAATAGGTGCTGTACCTTATCGAATGCTTTGTCCACACCTACTGATATGATCATGTGATTTTTGTCTTTGCTCTTGTTTATGTGATGCATTACATTTATTGATTTGCAAATATTGTACCACCCTTGCATCCCTGGGATGAATCCCACTTGGTCATGGTGGTCATGGTGTGTGATCTTTTTAATGTATTGCTGGATGCAGTTTGCCAGTATTTTGTTGAGGATTTTAGCATCTATGTTCATCAGCGATATTGGCCTGAAATTTTCTTTGTTGTGTCTTCATCTGGTTTTGAGATTAGGATGATGCTGGCTTCATAAAAAGAGTTTGGGAGTCTTCCACCATTTTAGATTTTTTGGAATAGTCTGTGAAGGATAGGGTTTAGCTCTTCCTTAAATGCTTTGTAGAATTCTCCTGTGAAACCATCTGGTCCAGGGCTTTTGTGTGTTGGGAGTTTTCTGATTACTGCTTCAATTTCATCTGCTGTTATTGGTCAGTTCAGGCTTTCTGCTTCTTCTTCATTCAGTTTTGGAAGATTATATTTTTCTAGAAATTTGTCCATTTCATCTAGGTTTTAAAACTTCTTGGCATACAGTTCTTCATAGCAGTTTCTTAAAATCCTTTGTATTTCTGTGGCATCAGTTGTAATCTCCCGTCTTTCATTTCTGATTGTGTTTATTTGGGTCCTCTCTCTTTTTTTCTTGTTGAGCCTGCTTAGAGACTTGTTGATTTTGTTTATCTTTCCAAAGAACCAGCTCCTGGATTCATGGATCCCTAGAATTGTGCTTTTAGTCTCTATGTCATTTAATTCTGCTCTGATCTTGGTTATTTCCTTCCTCTGCTTGCTCTGGGCTGTCTTTGTTGTTGTTCCTCGAGTTCTTGTAGGTTTAGGGTTAGGCTGTTTGTTTAAAATGTTTCTGTCTTTGTGAGGAAGGCCTGTATCGCTATGAACTTCCCTCTCAGGACTGCCTTCACTGTGTCCCATAAGTTTTGGGTTGTTGTCAGTTCATTTTCATTTGTTTCGAGAAACTTTTTGATTTCTTCCCTAATCTCATGCTTGACCCATTCGTTGTTTAATAGCATGCTATTCAATCTCCATGATTTTGAGTGTTTGGAGTTTTTTTCCTTGGGGTTGGTTTCTAGTTTCAGTCCCTTGTGGTCAGAGAAAATGCTTGATATAATTTCAATTTTTTTTAATTTGTTGAGGCTTGTTTTTTTGTCCTATCATATGGTCTATCTTTGAAAATGTTCCATGTGCATTTGAAAAGAATGTGTAATTAGCTTCTTTTGGGTGAAAGGCTCTCTATATATATCAGTTAAGCCCATTTCACCTAGGGTATTGTTCAATGCCACAATGTCTTTGTTGATATTTTGTTTGGAAGATCTGTCCATTTTTGACAGTGGGGTGTTAAAATCCCCTACTATAATTGTGTTCCTTTCAATATCTTTCTTGAAGTCCTCCAAATTTTATGTATTTGGGTGCTCCTATGTTGGGTGCATATATATTTACAATGTTTATATCTTCTTGGTGGATTCTTCCCTGGAGTATTATGAAGTGTCCTTCTGGGTCTCTCTTTATGGCCCTTTTTTTGAAGTCTATTTTGTCTGATATGAGTATTGCTACCCCAGCTCTTTTTTCCTGTCCACTTGCTTGGAAAATTTCTTTCCAGCCCTTTACTTTCAGTCTGTGTAGGTATTTTGTCCTGAGGTGGGTCTCTTGTAGGCAGCATATGTGTGGGTCATGCTTTCTTATCCATTCAGCTATTCTATGTCTTTTGATTGGAGCATTTAATCCATTTATGTTTAAGGTTATTATTGATAAGTACTTATTCATTGCCATTTTTTGTACCTCTGTTCCTCTCTCTCTCTTTTCCTTCCTTTCATGAAAGCAGTCCCTTTAGCATCTTTTGCAGAGCTCGTTTGGTGGAGATGTATTCTTTTAGACTTTTTTTTTTGCCTGGGAAGCTCCTTATTTGGCCTCTATCTTGATTGAGAGCCTTGCTGGGTACAGTAGCCTTGGTTGCAGGCCTCTGGTTCTCATTACTTGGAATATTTCTTGCCATTCTCTTCTGGCTTGGAGCGTTTCCATTGAGAAGTCAGCTGCTAACCTTATCGGGGATCCCTTGTATGTTACACTTCCTGTTTCTCCCTTGCTGCCTTTAAGATTCTCTCTTTGTCTTGGAATTTTGCCATTTTAAGTATGATGTTTCATGAAGTGGGCCTCTTTGGGTTCCTCTTGATTGGGACTCTGTGTTTCCTGGATTTGTGTGACTTTTTCTTTCATCAGATTAGGGAAGTTTTCCACCATTATTTTTCCAACCAGGTTTTCTATCCCTTGCTCTTCTTCTTCTCCTCCTTCTGGTATCCCTATTATACGGATATTATTCTGTTTCTTGTTTTCCTGTATTTCCCTTAATCCCTCTTCATTCTTTCTGAGCCTCTTTTCCTTTTCTTGGTCTTTCTGGGTGTTTTTTCCTACCTTGTCCTCCAGCTCGCTGATCCGATCTTCTACTTCATCAGGCCTGCTTTTGATTCCTTCTACTGTGTACTTCAGTTAAGTAATTGTATTCTTCATTTCCTCTTGGCCCTTGTTGATAGTTTCTATTTCCTTTTTCATGTTGATAGTTTGCAGTGAAATCATTGTAGTTTCCCTGTAGTTTCTGGTAATTCTCTGTGAGCTCATCAAACTTATAGAGCTTCCTGATAACCAATGCTTTGAACTCAATATCTGATAGTTGACTTGCCTCTGTTTCGTTTATCATTCCATCTGGGGCTTCCTCCTTTCCTTTCATTTGGGGATTGTTTCTTTGTCTTCCCATTGTTTGTGAGACTCTTCTGGTTAGCCTCTATTTCTTAAATTGATCTGTTCTGATTCCTTGTGCTCATGGTATGAACTTCTATGGTAAAATAACTGTGAGATTCAGTGGTGCAGTCTCCTTAATCTCCTGAGCTCGCTGGTCTTGGACTCTCGTTTATGTTGGCTCTCTGTATGCCTTTGGGTTTTAATTGTTGTTAGGTCTTTCTTTGGTGGGTCCCTTCCTCCAGCTGGTTTACTGAGGGTCACTCCGTCCACCAAGCCTTGTATTCTGTTGTGCAGGTGTGGAGAGGTTGTGTTGAAGCTGATTCTGTGTGAACAAGGTTTTGAGGCTTCTCTCTCACTCTTGTTCAGTTGTTTGTTGTGGGTAGTTTCTCCACCAATTGGTTGTATTTCCAGGTCAGTCCTGGTTTGATGTTAGTGTGGGTTCCACTCCCTCCTTCACCTTCTTCTGTTGTTATCCTTTGGAGGTTCCTTTGTTGGTGGGTTTTCTCTTCCAGCAGGTATCCTGGGGTTCACAGCGGTCGCCTACTCTTTTTTGTGATTAGTTGGAAGGGGAAGGCAAAATCGTTTAAGACAGCAGGAGTGTATTCTGATATTTAATGTACTAACCCTTAGAGAAGAGATAGGATATCCTTTGGATAAGTATAGTGTTAACTGCGATATTTCACCCAACTAGTCACTTTTAAGAAAGGGTGAGAAGTAGGTAAGATTCTTTTTAGTAGGGGGAATGATTGTGAGTTGGATCTAGAAAGCTATGAGCTTGTGGGAGGTCAGATTTTGAGGTAAAGTGAGAGTAAAGGACCGAAAATAGATGTAGTGTGTGAGAGAACAGAGTTAACCACAACAGTAGTAAAGTTCAGGAAACAGTAGAGTGGGCTAAGACCTGGCGGGTGGGGGTGCTATGTAATATGTACAATTGTATGGAATCGCAATTATTTACAATGCTAATGGAGCAACAATCATAAGCCAGACTCTATGTGATCTGGAAAACAAGATTAGGAAGTATGGACCTAGAGTGGTATGTTAATAGAACACAAGTGAAGTGAAAGACAGTAAGTTAAAAATACACTATGAATGAAGCCCTGGCTGGTGTAGCTCAGTGGATTGAGCGCGGGCTGGGAACCAGAGGGTCCCGGTTCGATTCCCAGTCAGGGCACATGCCTGGGTTGCAGGCCAGGTCCCCACGAGGACCATGTGAGAGGCAACCATACATTGCTGTTTCTCTCCCTCTCTCCCTCCCTTCCTCTCTAAAAATTAAAAAAAAAAAAAAAAATACACTATGAATGAGAGAATAAGGGAAACCAGTCAAACAATGCAATTCAACCAGTCAAGCAAAGAAGACTAAACAGAAAGAAGAGAAATACAAAAATACTAGTAAAATGAAAGATGTAAGAATAATGAAAAAATAATAATAATACAAGTTACAGTATCTTGCAAGTCCTCTGGAATAGCAAAGTGAAATTTGTCTCACTGTCTCAGCTATTGGGATGACCCCTGTTTGGGTCCAACTCTGGTCTTTTCACAGTTTCTGGTTTTATGTCTCATTTGTGGGAATTATTAAAAAATACAACCACCACCAAAAAAAAAAAAAACAACACTAACAACAACAACAAAAAACCCTCCTGCTGGCTTCAAACTGGCTAAGCCAGTTGTGCTGGACTTCTGTCTGCAACATGCTGAGGGGGGAGTTGGTTTCTCTTCTCTCCCCTCCGGAGCTGAGCGGCACTCCACCTGCCTCTGGCCCAGCCCCCCAGCACTCCTCTGTGCCCAGCCTAGGCCTACAGTCCACCTGTTGCGCTGTCTTTGAGGTGTACCCATCGGGGGAATTCACACACAGCCTTCTCACTCTTTGTTGTCCTAGATGCTAGGGGCTCTCAGCGCCCCTTCAGGCCAGTTCAGCTCCCTCAGTGTGCCAAGTCCTTCTGGGGATTGCTGACTCCCTGATTGCAGGGCAGGGGTTCCACCATGGCTGCCTGGCTGCCACTGCAGGTGCTGGTGCTGGCCTCCTCTGCTGTTTCCTTGGGGGCGCAGCGGTCAGGTGTGCTCAGACCGGGGCCTGTGTTGTGGCAGGACAATGGGCCACAGGTCCCTCAGTGGGTGCGCACCTTCCGGGGGCTGCAGGCTTGTGCCCAGGGTCTTCCTCGGAGCGCACTCTCCCCAGAGCCACGGTTGTGAGCGCGGGACCCTCCTAGCCACCGCGGGGGCAGCCTGAAGCTGGGTGGGGAAAGGTCCTGATAGACTGCTGCAGCAGAGTTCCCCAAACAGCTAGCTGCCTTATGTCTCTTTCTTTACTCTTTCTTTTTTAAAAAATTGCTCCTGTTCAAGCCTGTCACTCCATGCAAGGGCCTGGCCTCTCAGCCCAATTTTCCAACCAGACCAGGGAGTAACTGGGTCAGGAGCCAGCCCAACTCTCCCCAGCTGGCGCACACAGACTCTGTGGGTGCTCACAGCCCCGGTGTGTTCGCCACTTCGTCCTTTTCCCCTCCCTGCGGCTTCCAGCAACCAGGTCTCTCCCATTGTTATCCCAACCTTGATTGATAGGGGAGGGAACCGTTGACCTGACTCTCTCCCAAGAACACTGACACAGACCCGGCTGGCGCCGGGCCTGGGGCTGCTGCCACCCTAGTCCCCGCGGAGGATACAGGATCCTTTTTTGTCCTGAAGCTCTCTCCTTACCAGCTGATTTTTCTATGTCCTGTACAATTTAGATCTTCAATCTTCATACATGCTGGGGTACTGTTGTCTGGTCGCTGTCTCTCAGAAGATCAGCTAGGTGTTTCACCTGTGCACAGGGGGGAGTGGACTCTGCTCCTACCTATCTTGCAGCCATCTTCCTCAATCTGTATATATTTTAAATAAAGGATTTCTTTTCCTTTCCACTGGACTCAGTCTCCAGAGTTTTTGCCTACGGGGAGCAAGTGGTAGGTCCCCACTGGCTGTTCTGGAACAGCACAAGGCTGTCCGGTAACACAAGGGTCTTCATTTTCTCCCCCGATGCACCACCCCATAACCCACCCACCATGCTCTGACACCCTGCTACTCTGAAGCTACGGATTAACTAAAGCATTTTGGGTGAAACTCATCCACTTACTGGTTACTTTACTTTCTAAGGCAGACTCATTCCTTCTATTCCATGTATTGAGTCAAGGGCTAGATAGCATGAATGCATTTCTCTCCTTATCTGATCCTGTCTGCTACAGAACTGCTAGTAATTCCTCAAAGTCTCAGGCTACTTGGTGGCTTCTTTCCATGTTTTCTAGTACTGTTGTCAGGTAAAAAGGGATCTATAATAAACCCAACAAGTCCAGCGGCCAAAAGTAACCTCCCAGAGTGATCTGATCATAATTCCTAATGGTGGGTAGTCAAGCCCGAGGCCTATAACTTTTTAAGTGAAAGGTTTGAAGCCAGCCTGCCCTTATTCCTGTGAATCTTGGTTAACACACCTTTGAAATACCAAGAAGTAATAGCCCTGGAAGGTGTAACCACCCTCAAGTGAGCACATAAACTTAACTCTCCTATAATCCAGTCCCAGCCTTGCTTCCTCCCACCTTCACGTAATTTTCCTTATGTTCCTTCTGTAACTTCAAATGCAAATAAAAGAAACTGCAAAACTGTCATTCTCCAGAGCACATGAGATCTTGCTTCCTGGCAATTGTCATCAGTTTCGGCTCAAATAAACTCTTATAAAAATTCTCTACAGGTTTGAACAGTTCTCATGTTGACAACACAAATAACATCACAACCATGATTTTCTTTTAAAAAGTAGTATTTTTGCTCTTCTGCTTTACTTCACATTTGTTCTGATTTTTCTCTCTTTCTGCCTGCAGGTCTTATGCAGATTGCTCTCTTTGTTGGCTCCAGTCTAATGCTGGTTCTCTAATGTGGCTGCACACTAGATTCACCTGGGTGATGGGGAAGTTTAAAATTCCTAATGCCTGGGGCCTATTAAATCAGAAACCCTGGAGGAGGTAATCGAGCATCAGTAAATTCCTCAGTTAAGGTAAGCTTGAGAACCAGAGCCCTAGGAGGATTCTGAATCACGCCCACATGAGCTCTGTAAAGAAAGGAGACTTCCAGTCCCTTGAAGAGAGCAGAGGAAACATCTTTGCTCTCAGGGCTACCTGTCCTCTCAGGCTCAGGGCTCAGATGGTCAAGTCTAGCCATTCAGCTTCCTTCTGGACTTTCAGGGGGTCAGAGACATCTGCACACTTTCATACCCCTCCCTACTCCCAGGAATTTTCTGACCTCTGAAGACCAGTTTTTCCCAGGATCTGCCTCTTGGAAGGTTTTTATCTTGTAGTTCCGAAACTTCTTCCAGCAAGGCTCAGATCATTTCGAGAAAGTTCCCATCAGTTCTTTTCCCTGAAGCCCTACCTCAGACAAGATCTCTTTTCAGTCAAATGCCTATAGGTCCTTCTGTCTCTCAGAGGAGTCAGATAACAAGGTTCTAGCAGAAGAAATAAACCACACCCAGATCTGCAAACTATATACTCTTAGGAGGAATCATAAGACTTTGATCTTGTATGTGTCCTGTGTTTGCAGTCAACATCTAAATATGGTTTTTGTTCATGTAAGTGGCAAATTAGCACCTTTGGGGGGACAGGTGAGAGGCCAGGGAGAGAAAAGTAGGCCTGCTAATAATAAACATTAGATGCCAAAAGCAAATTTGAAAGTGGAGGGACAAGGATTAAGCAGTCAAACTAGGACAAAGGACTGATCAGATAATGCCTGAAACAAAGTCAAAATTACTTCAGATATATAAAAAAAATTAGTACATTTAAAGATTAGTAGGTTTATACAACAAGGGTTTTAAGTAGCAGATGGACAGTATATAACAATCTTGCATTTCTTATTACTAGTATTTGTCAATGATAGAAATTTTGTTTTTAAGAATTTATCAAGAATTTTGACATTTATGGATTTCACAGTGAATGTGTGATACCCTAGTGAGATAACTATATGGCACAACTTCTGTGGATAATTTTGCCTTCCAATTTTGAGATGCAAATGTTTTTATTAATGTTGTGAGTCCCACATTTAAAACACAATTGCAAATCATACTTCCAAACCTCTCTCCATTCCATGAGAATTAAGTAAAGAGCAAAAAAAGCATCATCAGATTACAATTTTTCTATAAAAGTGGTTTTCAAATTGGTTTTGGTCACCCTTTATTCAAAAGAGTTGAAATAAAAGCTCACACTGGAAAACAAAGTGGAAACAAAGTTACTGATGACCATATCCTCCCAGCCATAATTAGCACTGTCCCCTCTAGAAACCAGGTTCCATGAGAATGAAGCCTTTGTGCTTCTCACAGCTACATCCCAGTGCTAGATAATGCAAGGCACTTTAGTAAGCCTTACCTAGCATTTAAGAAATGAATCCTGTAAGAGTCGTAGGGCAACTCAAGAGTTAAAGAGTTTAGCTTTAGTTCTAGTTAATAAGCTGAAGTGAGTAGTGCATGTGGAAAGCTGTTATTCCAGGAACTGGAACACATGACCCACATGACTCCGGGAGGTCCACAAGCAATGCAACCTCTGTGTCCCAGCAGGTCTGCAAGTGATCGAGATGGTATCTGAGCCGCTGTGTTCTAGGGAGGGAACATCCATGACACAGATAAAGAACTACTGATCAGTAGATAAAGATATACTAGGAAAATCACCATGGACTGCAACTCTTATATGATTACCCTCTTTCCAAACCCCTTATCTACCCTTTTCTTTCCTTATAAAAAGTTGGCTTGAGATGAGATGGTAAGGTGATTTCTGAGGGTACATAGTCCACTGTCTTCTCAGACTGCCTGCATCTGAATAAAGCATCCATAAAGATTCAATCTTCTTTATTATTTATTATACGTAAGTATTTTGAAATTATTTTTTTTATTTATTGTTCAGTTAGTTGCCCCACCTGTTTCCCTATTGACCTCAAACAGCCTCAGCAATTTTGAGATGATCTCAAGATTCAATCTTTGATTCCACTTATTCTACCTGGTAGTGACAGGTAGCATGAATGTCAACTTTTCAGTCTTCAAGAGTATGCAGGACTATTCGGAAATCACTGTTCTTGACCCTTTTGTCTAAATATTCTCTGGGTAAGCCATTGCAGAAAGACTAAAACCTTAAGCACCAACAATAGCTCACGCTCCTACCAGCTGAGTGATTTGCGACAAGATAATTAACCTCCCTGTATCTCACGAAGGTTTCACAAGGTCCTGAGAGGGGAGGAGGGGTAGGGAAGCTGGAAGATTAATCGCTCATTTTTTCATGCCATTTGGCAGCAATGTACAGTACATGAACTTGTACATATTACCTTCCTGGGGCACCACAGAAGGGTCTATAGAAACCACAGGCCTCCCAGCTATTTTCCTGTTACTATAAACTTCTGGATGATGTCTTCTCTCTCTCACTAAGCTGACAGTTTGACTCTCTTCTTTGAGTCCAGACACACTGCATTACAAGGCCCAGATTCTAGGGAACTGAAGACTTACTGAAGTTCAAATGGAAGTTGGAAATGGGGATTTCGTCATCACCAGTTTGTGTCCCAAACAGTTTATTTATCTTTAACACTCGCTTCAGTACCCTGTAACAATCTGCTTCCATATCCATCTCCTCCAACAGAGAATGGCTGCTCAAAAATGAAAACCACACTGTTTCATATCAGTAATTAATCTAAGTGCCTAGTCCATTGCATGTCACATTGTAGGCCCCATTATGTGTCTGGGCAGGGAAAAGGCAGTAAATTCAAAGATAAAGTAAATGCGTTCCAGGAAATCTCCTGGCATTAGTAGGTAGGCCAGCCTCAAGGAATAACTTTAATCACTCAAAAAGGTCATGTTAGTCAGGAAATGAGGCAAAGCAGTATCAAACATATGATCTCTCACCCACACTAGACACCTCCAACCACCAGCTCAAAACACTGGAAAGTTATTTGTGCAGTACTTACATGGCCCAACCAGAAAGAAAAAAGAGAATCCCTAAGAAATAGTGCTCAAACACTAGATGACAAAAACGTCCTCCTGTGAGGCTGAGGTCAGGCTATGGGAGACTGACAAAGTAAAATGAACTCAGACAAAGAAAGTAAAAATCAGCCTAATTATTCATCAGGTGGAAATAAACATGGAAAAAGCTAGCTGCGAAGTTAATAGGAAACAATATTTTTCTCAAGGACGTTCTGCTACTGTAAAGTGCCATAATAACTCCCTTTTTTGAGTGTCTACTGTTTTCTCACTTGTGGAGAAACTTAGTTCTCTGAAATCATAGATTATTAGAAACTTTTCTGTTCGTAATTGTAATAGAATGGAGCATTTCCCTTTTGCCTGGAGTGCTGAGAACCGCCCTGCCTGGTTTCAGAAGCTGTAACCCCCCCATGGCTAAGGCTGAGCGAGAGACCGTGGGACCCTAAGCTCAGGCTAATGCCCTTCTCAGCCGACCAAATACCTTTCAGTCTGCGGTAATGCCTCATCAACTTTTTCACCAAAATAGTCAGGCCCTACATAAAGAATTTAATATTCCACGGGCCCAAGCAAAACAGATTATCAGAGAATGTCCAGATTGTCAAGCGCTTTCAAAAGCACCCTCTACTCTTGGCATTAACCCTAGAGGGTTGCAACCTCAAATAATTTGGCAAACAGATATTATTCACTATCTCCCTACTCATTTCATAATATATTCCTTAAGTCAAATGTGTGGCAATATAATCAGGCTTAAGTTTTAAAAGACCTGTTATGCTTATTTTGGAATGTTATGTGGATTATGTATGTTGCAGAAAGTTCAAGTAAGTTGTAGATCGTCTGTAAGGAAGGAATTAAGAAAGTGAAGGAAAGGAAAATACAGGATTGTGAAGGAAAAGGGTAAGGAGGAATAAAGGGAAAAAAAGATACCACATTCATGTGTAGCATGGGAAGTGGAAGTGGAAAGGAAATAAGAGGAATAATAAGCATCTAAGTCTTTGAAACACAGCAAATTCAAGACGTACGAACTACCAGATCCTGAGAACAATAGGGTAATAGGGTAATTAAATCACTGCTCAAACTCATTGCAGCAGAAACAGCAGGAGGCCTGTCTTTCCAAGCAGATACTTAGTCAGGTGCTCCACAGGTCCCTCCCCTCGCTGGGGAATCAGCAAAGAATATTAGAGCTCATTGGCTTGAGGCCTTCACCATTTAGGCCATCCAGAAGAAATCAAGACTGATAATGGCCCAGGATACATTGAACAAGCCACTCAGGCTTTCTTAAAAAAAATGGGGAATTCAGCATAAAACAGGTATCCCCTATGGCCCTACCGGCCATGCAATTATTGAAAGAGCTCACCAGACCTTTAAAACATTATTAACACATTTCATACCGCATAGAAATCCCTAAGACCACCAGGGCCAACTGAACGTTATTTTTGGGCAAACTGAACGTTATTTTTTAAATCATCATTAACTACAGATCATAATGCACTTTAGGTGTTGTTTTTCAATAATTATAACATTTTATAATCAGAAAACTCGTGAGCGGTCCTTAACAGATGGCGTGCGAAACACGAGAAAACTCATGAGCGGTACGAAAGGTGTTAAACAAACAAAAAAGGAGGAGTCAGGAAACATCCCCCAAGAATTTAACCATGCTA
Source organism: Micronycteris hirsuta (assembly GCA_004026765.1). NCBI lineage: Eukaryota > Metazoa > Chordata > Mammalia > Chiroptera > Phyllostomidae > Micronycteris > Micronycteris hirsuta. The sequence goes on from PVJI01002376.1 coordinate 35,198, forward strand.
GCAATATATACATAAAATTTTTTGAATTGTGATGATAATTTAAAGTCAACCACAGACAAACACCTTGTGTAAAACAGTCCTGCAGGCCCACACCATTTGGTCTTATACAAAGACCCGTTAGGGGAAAGGAAATGGGAAGGTCCAACTGAACTATTAACTTGGGGAAAAGGTTATGTGTGTGTTTACTCTCCAGAAGGACCTTGGAGCTGGCGGTGATCAGGGTGAAGCCATATCACAGAAAAGGTTTCCCTGGCCGCAACCCACCTCCGCTCCATTGGACTCCCCCAATGCAGACTTCTCTATGCTGTGTGTCACCCCAACCCCTGAAATTAAATTCCAGTCAACATTCCTGGGAGATATTAGTTATTGCCTGCAGGGCGCGTGCTCTACCAATCTCAAAGGACAAACTGATCAGCTCCAGCTTGAGCTCCGCCAGCAGCTCAGTGATATCAAATGCCTAACTAAACAGAAGGTGTTCCAAACCCTCCATGACAATCTACAATGGCTGAACCCTAAAAACTGGTTCGATGGACTGAATTTATGAGCTTGGGTCATGGCAGCCCTTGAGTGCCTCCTTGTCTTAATCCTTATTTGTGCTTTACAGTGTATATGAACGTTGTTTTCTCAAAATCGCATTCGGAAACAGCAAATAGTAGGTTTCACAGGCCTAACAACTACAATTGATTTCACAAACAGAAAAGGGGGAGATGTTGGGAATCGCCCTGCACGGTATCAGAAGCTGTAACTCCCCATGGCTAAAACTGAGTGAGAGACCTCAGGACCCTAAGCCACTAAGGAGACAAAGTTTATCTCCCTGGCAGAGGCACCACCTCTGCCCCTTTTACTTCACCCCGAGCACATGACCCGTTAGCCAATGATAGGTAAGATTCCTCAAGGGAGGAACAACCTAAGACACACATGGTCACAAGGGGGCCCTCAGGGAAGGACTTGGGGGCTATAGACAAAGGGGGTAATGGACCCTCGCCCCTCAGCTTTGACATAGCTTGAGTCCTCATTCTGTCTAAGTCTCCTAATCTCTTGGCTGCCTTACTTCCCTTGCCTGACTTAAGCCTGAAACAATGCCAGAGGGCGGTGCAGCCCTGAGCAGGAACAGGTGGCTCCCCAGGGTGATCAGGCCTAAGAAAGAATACATAAAATTCTGTGAAACCTGCTTTGCTAAGAATGTCCTCAATTTTCTGATAAGGGTCCAAGCATGAAATGAGTTTGTTTCCCAAAGTTTTATAGCCCTTTAGCTAACTGGCCCTGACTCAGGATAAGCCCTCATAGTTCTTTGTATGTTATCTATTATTTGATACTTACTGCCTGACAATGATTGATGAACTTTACCTGTATTCCTGTGCAAACTGAACCCAATAAAAGCCCACTGAGGAAAAGGCTTCTGGCCCTTCTTCTTTGGGAGATCAGCCACCTTTCCTTCCCAAGGAGATCATGTCTTGGTAGACTTATTCTCATCCATGGCAGCCCGAGGGGCCCTGAGGGCGGAGCCCCCCACACTGGAGGATCTAAGTCGCTTTGATAAAGAGAAGTACCCCTTGATTTACAATACAGGTGCAGAGCTTCAAGAAGAGGTTTCTGGATACAACATTCCACATCACTCTCAACTTCGCAATTACCAGGGAAACAGGACTGTGGTCCACTTTGCAGTGATGTCAGCCCGTTTACACAGTCTTATTTTGCTTTGAACCTATCAAAAAGCTGCTTTATTTAAATCTCCTAAACGCTACCCTTCTCCAAAATCCTTTAACAACTCAGTAATTTCCTTTCATTCACAAGAAGTCCCATGGGTGGCTCCTCTGGCGCGTGGTCTCCTTCCCTGCAGAGTCAATAAACATGACTGCACTGGACGACAGCTTTGTCCCTGATGGTCTTAGGCTGATTTGGCTATGCAAGACCCTCTGCAAGTCTTCTGGTAACTTCCCTTTATTGTAACTGAGTTCAGATTCAAGCAAAGCCTTATGCAATAAATCTGGTCTGTCACAGGGTGCCACTTTGTCACTTGTGTTCAATCAGGCTTAAGTGTACTTGTCCTTCCCAGGATATAAGCCCTCAACCCAGTCACTAGGATTGAGGAAATGCCAGCTTCAGCGTATGAACAGTTCATTATTTCCCTTTCAATCAACCTTATTTTCAACACTCAGTACACTCTGGCTCTTACTGGATGCGGACCACAAAGGAGGAACCAACACATGCCCTCTTATCTCCAACTCTAGGTCTCCAGGTTGAAGACACTACTGGTCTGTATGTCCTCAGGGATGGAAGGTGTCAGATGACAGAGGCAACGCTAATGGTTTGTCCTGGTCCTCAGTTTGACTACTAGACATGCCTGTGAAGTAGGAGGTTGAGGGGCTGAAGGGAATGTCCTTACAAGTGTAGATTTCAGTATTAGGGCACCTTCAGACTGGAAGGATGCAGAATGAGGGCTTAAGTGTTTTTATAACCCCTTTCTTAAGCTGGAAAGGAAGACTTACTGCTTTATCAGCCTGTCTCCCCCAAGGCTCATACATTTCAAGGATGGGTCAGCCACTAATTGGTTCACTTGCTCCAAAGGCCCAGTAATTTAGTAGTGAGGGTTCCTGTTTAATTGACTCAACCACTTTATCTTCCTTTGGAAAGCTCTCCAAAGGAAAGGAGTCTTGCAGGGAAGACATACCTTCTAAGGAATACAAAAAGTTCAGCCACTTACTAGAGGTATTACATCCTAACCCTAAACATCTTTAGTCCCCAAACCCAGAGGACATCAACACAATTTCTGCTCCTTCCCACAGCTACAAAATAATCACAACAATATATATGCTTTAAGAAGTTAACCCCCCCAAAAGAAATTAAATTACAGCTAAAAATGTCTACAGATAAATGTGTATATTCAACAAATGCTTTCAAGTGACTCCCAGATAAAACCCAGAGGACAAAAGGAAAGCACTGATCATTTGCATAAAACTTTAAAATTTTTGAATGAAAACAAAACATTAAACACCACATAGAAAGGCCAACGTACGGGTGGGAAAATATCTACAATGCTATAAGTGAGTTTTCTTAATATAGGGCATAGACTTGAAAATGCAGTTCACAGAAAAGGAAATAAAAACGGCACTTCCCCATTTTCTTAGAAAAATAAACTATAGTTAAAGGTAGACCACTGTGCTGAAAGAAACATAAGAAATTGTGTATGTTCACATAAGAAGAAAGAATAATATAGTGGGCAGGTGTTTTTGAGTAGAGAAACACTGGTCCCTATAATCAAAGTTTTCAATAATCAGATCATGGATTACTAAAAGACAGGGGGAGTGGGGGGGGAGCATCAGTGATTAGTTTTTCCTCAAATGAGATTTTATTAAAGGTCTTATAACCTAATAAAATGTTCCTAAGCTCTTCCAACTCCAATTTAATTTTTTAAAATACACTGTCTAGAAGTGAATTCAAAACACAGGAACTACAGGACTTTTAAAATATCAAAGCATTATAAAAATCAAACTAGCTCTTCTTATGAATAAAACATCCAACTTAATCCATATGAAATTGTTTTTTTTTTAAAGTATCTAAATCTAGTACTTACATCCCTCAGTCATTCTTCAAATTGTAGCTCATGAACACCCATCCAGGTCTGAAATTTGTTTCAAGATAGCTCTTAAAGTTACTCCAGTGCATGACTAGCTCTACCTAATTGATCTACTACTTGAAAATTCACAGGCATAAAATCCAAGGCTTCTGTAAAACTAAGTTCTCCCAAAGGCCTATCTTTATAATTTTTCCTGGCCATAAAGTCTTAATATCCAGGAATTTAGTAATAGTAACTATAAGCAAGTACAAAAGGAAATGGTAGCACCTAAAATAGAAAAGCAAAGGGAAATATATGAATCACTTTTAATTCAGAGTTCAATATGCAGTGTGCCTACAATGTACGTAGACATGAATCAACTCTTCCAGCTGTCTGAATTACTTTTCTTAAAATATGCACACTGTGTTGGCCAGAACAAAATTAAATAAGCTGTATGAGACTGTGCTGATAGGGTGAGAAAAAGTACAAATGACCAATTGTAATACATGAGGGTCAGATGCTAAAGTTCTTACTTGAACATCATGGTTTTATTTAAGAAATTATTTTTCCTCATAGATATGAAATAACATTGTCTAACTTTTAGATTTTATACTACAGAAAGAAACACTGAGGAAACCAGAGATAGAATGAGATGTGGTTCTTTTCATAGGTACAAATACAAAAACAAATTCTGAAGCTTTGCTATTCTTGGTTCTTCTTTCAAACATTGTAGCCTTCCTTGGGTTATTGTCTTGAACACTCAATGTCAACTAAATTTTCAGTTTGCTCTGAACTGGGCAAAGGGTCAAGCGCATCCTGAGGCAGACCAGCACAGAAATTCAAAGCAGCTGCCAGATGAAAAACAGCTTTTCAAACAATCTGGAGAAAGACTACACAGGATGCAATTAACATGTACACTGTGCTTCACTGTCTTTATCAAGATACGTGTTTCATGGCTATTTAATTATTCTAAGCGTAGAACAAGAAAAACACAAAAACATATGGAGGCTGAACATGTTACTTAACAATGAATGGGTCAACAATGAGACCAAGGAAGAAATCAAAAGTTACCTTAAGATAAATGAGAAAGACTGAAAGAATTTTTACAAAAACAGTCTATCTTGGAAATTTTTCAATTTCAGAGTAAATATGAAAATGAAACGGAAAGTAAATTCAATCTAATTTTAAACCACAATCTAACATGTTTGTTTGGAGTTAAAGGTATTGAAGTATTAGAAATTACCATTCGAGCGGGCTGATTAAATCACAAGTAAATGCGTCTTCATCTCAATGTTGCCATTAAATTAAATGATTTATATGTATCTCATTATTTCTCAAAATCATCACTGGTAAAGAAGATAGATTTTATATTAGTGTTTGATGCCTTAAGGGAAATAAGTCAAATGGCTAAGTCAGTCTGTAAACAAAGGCCAGTTCCAGCACATTACAGCTGCTTTCTTGCGTTGAATACTAAAGAGAAATGAACCAAAAAAAAAAAAAAAAAATAGACTCACTGCCTGCCAATCCAACCACAATCCTGTACCTAGCAAAATGCATTTCCAAGCACACCCTTTACTGAACAGAGATCACTATTACTCTGGTAACAAACTATGTTTGGGGAAAAAAAAAAACAGTCCAGAAATGATATCATTTTAAACAGTCTTTAAAGAAGCACCAACAAGATTCTCAAAGGTATTTAGTAGCACGAAATTATGGATTTCAAGTAAATTAGATGTGGTGCCTTTCAAACACCCTATGTTTTTCATAAATTAAAGCAAGGAAATTGAACCAATTACAAGACGTTTTGTTGTAAACATGAAGAGAGCGAACGAATAAAGGTAGATGGCTCAAATCAGGCAGACGAAACAGCAAAACATCTGGTCTCTCAAGCTCAACTGCTCACTCAATAGCACCATGTTTATGTCAACTTCTAGTTCAATATACCACGGACAGGATTTGGGCAATTCTAATAGGATTCGTGACGGACTGCATGTTTGTGCAAACTAAAGCAGTCATATTGAGTTGTTGTTCGAAGTCCACTGAGTGCAAAAAACTCTAAAAGCTGTACCTTCCAGCCAGACTATTACAGGCACTAAAAGCTTCCCTAAAAGAAACATCGATTCGTAGCATCAAGCCTGTGAAAAGACAACTCAGGCCCTTCCTTAGGTTATGATTTCACAAGTTCTCCCTCAATGTTCTTTCCATTTCCATTGCTTAATAGTCCTTGGGCCATCTCTGCAACCCCTAACTTCTGAATATTACTCTTTGACAAACTCAGACACAAAGTTCATCTTCACTATACCTCCAGGAATGTTTACAAAAGCATTCTAACACCAAGGTAAAGCTCTAACCAGAGAGTTTTCTCTTTCCTTCCTTAACTCCATATAACTGTTAAAAGAACAGGAGAGGTAAGGTGCTATGTACCTCCCCTAACACACCATTCTCCTCTCTGACCCCAACCATCAGTGCTTGCCCAAGGCTGAAGCTCACTGGGCCTTAATCAAGATAAAATTCTACTCCTCCTAATGAAAAGCCAATATAAGCAGAGACCTACTAGGTCACTTAAGTATAAAGCATTCACTGAAAGAATGATTGAACTATTTCAACTGGAACCACAGCTATCTAGAGGGTAACTCTGCAGCCTCTGTGTCCACCAACCTACACACATGTCCAATATTACCCGAAATACTGCGAACACAACCAAAGATCAGTATTCACAAAGCTTACTTCTACTTCAGTCTTAATGTATATTATTACAGAAGGCCCTGACAAAACAGTTAATGAGGATTTCTTACTAAAATCACTACAGAAAATTCTACCACTGCCTCCATCACAAGCTTTTTTGTAGACTCAGTAAGTACGGAAACTCTGGAGAGATCTGTTTTACTATAAACTCTACTTCATAAAGTACTTTTTCTAGGAGAGAAATAAGAAGAGCTACACTATGGGAGAAATGTTGGTCTGAGGCTTCCTGAGTTCACAAAAGATATTTTTGTAAACTTGCCTGATCTGCTGCTTGATTTTTACAAAACGGGGAGGGTGAAGGGGAAGAAATCCCCCTTTGCAGAAAGCGTCTGTTAACAGTTACTTTAGACGGGTTAGGTGGTGACTCAGTGAAGAGTGACACCTTCTATCAGGGGCAGGAAGGACCAGTGCAATCACCTGTTCAGGTACAACTTATTTAGAAAAATGATCCTCCAATATGAAAACGCTGGTCACATTTTCACGAAGGATAAATTAATCTAATGGCTTTATAAACAAAATCTTAAATAGACTCAAGTTTGCAATCTTCCTAGCATTCAAGAATATGGGATGTTTATGTAATCAATAATGTAGTAATTATATGCTGTCAGATGGATATCAGAATTACTGCAGTGATCACTTCGTAAGGTAAATAAATGTCTAATCACTATGAGTTACTCCTGAAACTAATATAATATTGTATGCCAACTATAATTAAAAACTAAATTTAAAAAAAGAATTCAGAAAAGAATAAGGAAACTTTAAGTACCATCTCTGAGATAGTGTCAATTTATCTGAAAATATTACCTATAAAATGTGGTGACCAAATAATGCAAGAAACAGAGCACAAAACAGTATTTGTTTTAGATTAAGAAAAACAGGAAAGCAAGGGTGTTGGAGGAGGTGGAGGAGGGTATAGGGGGAATAGATGGTGATGGAAGGAGACTTGACTTGGGGTGGTGAACACACAATACAGTGTACAAATGATGTGTTGTGGAATTGTGCATCTGAAACCTGTAAAATTTTGTTAACCAGTGTCACACCAATAAATTCAATAAAAAGATACTTCAGCCCTGGCTGGTGTAGCTCAGTGGATTGAGCGGGGGCTGGGAACCAAAGGGTCTGGGTTCGATTCCCAATCAGGGCACATGCCTGGGTTGCAGGCCAGGTCCCCAGTGAGGGCCATGTGAGGAGCAACCATACATTGCTGTTTCTCTCCCTCTCTGTCTCCCTCCCTTCCCCTCTCTCTAAAAATAAATAAATAAAATCTTACCAATTTATCAACCAATTTAAAATCAACCAATTTAAAGACAATAACAACCAGAAGTGCCAGAAAATCAAACTGCATGGAACTCTGACAACCAAGGAGTTAAAGAAACATTCATTCAGACCGGAAGGAGAGGCAGAGACAGGAGACAGGAAGTCAAGCAGGGAGGACACTTGGCAAGATGGTAGACTGCACAGGCAAGGAGGGCTGGCCGAACAAGAAACTAAAGACTCAAAACCTCTATCTGTAAAATGCTGCAGGGGTTGTACAGTAGAAGAAACTCCCAGTCTCACAGGAGAGTTCGTTGGAAAGTGAGGCTAGAGCAGAGTGAAGGAGTGGCACCGTTCCCTCTTGGACCCCTCCTCGACAGATAGCACCACAAGGCAGCAAAGAAGATTGCCCCACCTTGGTGAATACCTAACGCTCCTCCCACTTACAACAGAATAGGTGCACCAAGACAAAGAAATAGGACCCAAATGAAAGAATACATCAAAACTCCAGAAAAAGAGCTAAGCAATGAGGAGCTAGACAACCTATCTGATGCAGAGTTCAAAACACTGGTAACCAGGATGCTCACAGAATTGATTGAGCTCACTCGCAAAATGAAGGAAGAAATGCAGGCTACACAACAGGAAATAAAGAAAAATACAGGGAAGGGAACCAACAGTGAAGGGAAGGAAACCGGGCTCAAGTCAACAATTTGGGACAAAAAGAAGAAATAAACACCCAACTGGAACAGAACAAAGAAACAAGAATTCAAAAAAATGAAGAGATGCTTAGGAACATTCGGGACAACTTTAAGTTCTCCAACATATGAATCATAAGGATGCTAGAAGGAGAAATACATGAGCAAGAAATTGAAAACTTATTTGAACAAATAATGAACTTTCCCAATCTGGCAAAGGAACTAGACATGTAAGTCCAGGACGCTCAGAGAGTTCCAAAAAAGTTGGATCCAAGAAGAAACACACCAAGGAACATCATTATTAAGTTACCCAAGATTAAAGATAAGAGAACCTTAAAAGCAGCAAGAGGAAAGGAGACAGTTACCTACCAAGGAGTTCCCATAAAATTATCAGCTGATTTCTCAAAGGAAACCTTACAGGTAAGAAGGGGCTGAGAAGTATTCAAAGTCATGAAAGGCAAGGACCTATATCCAAGATTACTCTATTCAGCAAAGCTCTCATATAGAATGAAAGGGCAGATAAAGTGCTTCCCAAATAAGGTCAAGTCAAAGGAGTTCATCATCACCAAGCCATTATTATATGAAATGCTAAAGGGACTTATCAAAGAAATAGAAGAAAATTAAAAACTATGAACAGTAAAATGACAACAAACTCACAACTATCAACAACTGAACCTAAAAAAACAAAAACAAACTAAGCAAACAACTAGAACAGGAACAGAACCAGAGAAATGGAGATCACATGGAGGGTTATCAGTGGGGAGGGGGAGAAGAAGATTGGGGGAGAAAGATACAGGGAACAAGAAGCATAATTGGTAGGCATAAAATCGATATGGGGAGGTTAAGAATAGTATAGGAAACAGAGAAGCCACAGAACATATATGTACAACCCATGGACATGAACTAGGGGGAGTGTAGGGCAGAGGGGGGACAAAGTGGAGAAAAAATTGGGAAAACTCTAGTAGCATAATCAATAAAATATACTTAAAAATATCTCAGAATTCTGAAAGCAAAACACAGTATTCAACATAACTTGTCAAAGCAGAAACTTTTACATCACATAATATGCTTAAAAAAACCCCATATAACCTTTATAAAAATTGGTAAGTTCAGAGCAGTGATTCTTAAACTTTAGCATTCATACGAAACATGCGTGAGTCTTTTTAAAGTGCAGATTCTGATTCAGTAGATATAGGGAGGGGCCTGAGAGTCTGCAGTTCTAGTAAGATGATAACAATGCTGCCTAAACCCATTAAGGTTTATGCCAGGAATCCAGAGGTGGGTATAATATTAAAAAGATGTTCTAATGAAATCTGTTACGTTAACAGATTAAAGGATAACAGCCATGTGATCATTATTAATCAATGTTTGAAAGGACTTGATCTAGGTAATTTATCATCCCTTGCTAACACAAAATGTAGCACTAACTGAAGAGCAGTATTCAAAGTTCTTCATTTAGTAAAGGGTATGGGGGTACAACTAGCACAGATGCCCAGTCAAGATGGCGAAGTAGGTGATGCTGTTTCGCCTCCTCCCGCAACCATATCAAAATTACCACTAAATCACAGAACCGCCATTATGGAGAACCACCTGAAATCTAGCTGAACAGAAGTCCTGCACTGTAACTAAGTATGCACAGAAGAATCCATGCCAAGACTGGTAGGAAGGGCAGAGAAGTGGAATGGGCTGGTCCATCCCCCACATGTGGTAGATAAAAATGAGCAGAGAAATTTCGGTTGCAGAGCCCCGCGCCCCCCCCTCCGCTGCCCCGAGCAGTGAGGGGTTTCAGACCCAAACCAGGCCCCCCAGCCCAAGGTTCCAGCGCCAGGAAAAGAAGTCCCTCTAACTTCTGGCTGTAAAACCAGAGGAAATTGTGATTGAATCAGATGGTGGGCTTCTGCAGTCCCAGGTGTTCCTCTTTTTTAACAAAAAAAGTATTTTATTTATTACTTTAGAGAGCTAGGGGGAGAATGAGAGAAACAACAATTTGTTGTTCCACTTTATTTATGGATTTATTGGTTGATTCTTCATGTGCTCTAACAGGATGGAACCTGCAACCTTAGCTTATTGGGATGATGCTCTAACCAACTGAGCTACCTGGCCAGGGCCCAGGTGTCCTCTTATAGGGCCCATATGGACTTGGACTCACTCACTCTGAGCTCCAGCACTGGAGCAGCAGCTCAAAAAGTGCCAGGGACATACAGGGAGAAACTGAATTGTCTGGCTTCAGGGCAAGGGCTAGTGGGGCACTTTCTCCCAGAAAAAAAGTGCTGGCAGAGGCCCTTGTTCCTTTGTTGAGCCCCTACCACCCCAGCCTGCATGCGCACAGGCATGCACCATATATGAGTTTTCATCAACCTAGATAACAACCCTGCCCTGGTGATTCCCTGAGATCTCACACAGCCCAATTTCTGGGCCCAACCAAGCTGCTTTCAGTGGGTTTTCCACACAAAATGGTCTGTCTAAGGTCATGCTGTGGACTTTCCTAAAATCTCTCAAAGGTTCCCAAACCCCAAATGAGTAGCATCTAACCTCAGAGTGTCCTATACCACTTGCTATGCAGGCCCAAGCTCAGTACAAATGGCAGCTGGCCCCAGTTCACAGCCTTAGCCTCTCCCAGGGACTCCAAACCCAGCATAAGTGGAAAGCACCTGGAAATCACTTTGCAGCTTATAGCAAGTGGCCCCAGGCAGGGTATAGGCACAGGCTGGCCTTGGCCTGCAACAGAACCCCTCGAACCAAAACACCAGGTGGCCAGCTTCAGACCACAGCAGAACACTACCCAGCCACCTCCACGAACAACACTTAAGGACAGACTTCACAGGCACCAGAACCTCACTAAACCGAATCCTGCTCCATAAGGTCACTCCCTGCACAACAGCTCTCCCACTGTAGTCATGGCCAGTCCCCACAACCAATCACCCTGAGGGTACATCCCTCCCACTGACATGGCAACAGCAATCAAGGCTCAACAACAGGCGGGCACACACAACCCACACAAGGAAACAGCTGGACCACCTGGTTTAGGGGACCAGGGAGACTGAACCCCTGAGCCCTACAGGACAGCTACTACATAATGCCACTGTAGCAAGACCAGGAGGAGACCTAGCAGCTCTAACTAATATACAGAAACAAACACAGACAGGCAGCCAAAATGAGACAAAGAACCATGTACAAAATCAAAGAATAAAACGAAACTCCAATAAAAGAACTAAACAAAATGCAGACAAACAATCTACCAGATGTGGAATTCAAAATATTGGTTATAAGGATGCTCAATGATCTCAGTGAGAATTTCAACAAAGAGATAGGAAACATAAAAAGAGAGATAAACATTAAAAAAATGACAGTCAGAAATAAAGAATACAGTAAGTGAAATGACTACATTAGAGGGAATCAACAGTACATTAGATGAAGCAGAGATTTGGAATCAGTGATTTGGAAGACACATGGCAGAAAACACCCACTCAGAACAGAAAAAAGGAAAAAAAATCCAAAAAAACTAGGATAGTTTAAGGGCCTTTGGAACAACATCAGATGTGCCAACACTCACATCACAGGGGTTCCAGAAGTGGAATAGAGAGAGCAAGAAACTGAAAACCTGTTTAAAAAATAACGCCTGTAAACTTCCCTAACCTGATGAAGAAAATAGAAATACATGCACAGGAAGCACAGAGAGGCCCTCACCAAGACACATCATAATTAAAATGCAAAAGGTTAAAAACAAAGAGTGAATCTTAAAAGCAGCAAGAGAAAAGCAGTTAGTTACCTAAAAGGGAGCTCCCATAAAACTGTGAGCTGATTTCCTAACAGATACTTTTCAGGACAGAAGGTATTGGTACAAAATATTCAAAGTGATGAAAAGCAATGACTGCCCACCCACCCAGCAAAGCTACCATTTAGAATCGAAAGGGAGACAAAGAGCTCCCCAGGCGAGAAAAAGGTAAAGGCAATCATCACTGGCAAAGCACTATTACAAGAAATATGAAAGGGATTTATTTAACACGTTAAACGCGGACCTGATTTTGCTGGGCTTTCCGTTCAGGCAGCAGGCCAGCGACCACTCCACGGGTGTTGAGTTAGAGTATAAACAGGCGCACAATGGTGCAGCCAATGCAAAACTTCACTAAAATGACAACATTTATTGTTTAACCTTGGTATTGCCAGTCCCCCACACTGATGTCACCCAAACAAAAAGTCTACTGTCAGTCCCTGGGGACTGACGCAGCCTGAACGGAAAGTTAATTGTCAGTCCCCAGGGACTGACGCCATGCTTAATGTGTTAAGAAGGAAAAAATTAAAAACATGAATAATCAATTGGCAAAAGCTACATATCTATCAACAATTCCTTTAAAGGAAAATGTATTAAATATTCCTATAAAAAGATATAGGGTAGCTAAATGGATAACAAAACAAGACCTTTACATATGCTGCCTACAAGACGCACAGACTCAATCATTTCAGATGGAAAGACACAGACTTAAAGGGATGGAAAAGGATAATTCATTAAAATGGAAATTTTTTAAAAAAAGAGCTGGAGTAGCAATACTTACAACAGACAAAATAGACTTTAAAACAAAGAAGGACCCTGAAATTCTACTTCTGGGTATTTATCTGAAGAAATCCAAAACACTAATTTGAAAAGACATACGTACCCCCATATGCTCACTGCATAATTATTTACAGTAGCCAAGATATATGGAAGCAAGCTAAGTGCCCATCCATAGATGAATGGATAAGGAAGTGGGGTATATATACAGGATGTGGCGAAAGTAGGTTTACAGTTGTTTGTATGGAAAACAGAATGGCTAGTAAATAATACAAGAATAAACTGCTTCACATACTCACAACTGTAAACTTACTTTTGCCCTGCTCTGTACAATGGAATATTATTTAGCCACAGAAAAGCACAAAATCTTGCCATCTGCATCGACATGGATGAACCTGGAGGGTATTACGCTGAATAAGATAGGTCAGAAAGAGAAATACAACTGCCCTGTGATTTCACTCATGTGGAATCTAAAAAATAAAATAACCAACAACAAAAAAAAACAAACTCATTTTAGATACAGAGAAAACTTGATGGGTGCGAGATGGAAGTGAGGTTGGGGAAATGGGTAAGAAAAGGATTGGGATTAAAAGTATAAATTGGTAGTTAGAAAATAGTCATGAGGATGGAAAGTACAGCACAGGGAATATAGTCAATTACATTTTAATAATTATGCATGGTGTCAGATGGGCACTAGATTTACTGGGGTGATCACTTCATAAATTACATAAATGTCTAATCACTATGCTGTATACTTGAAACTAATATAGTAATGTCAACTGTAACTGAAAAATAATTATTAAAAATGAAAAAAGTATACCTGGCATAAATCATCACATTTCATAACTAACGGTAAAAATATTAGCTTTGCTCCCACATAGATAAAGAAAAAAGCAAGGATACCTATTATCACTATTTATATTCTGGAGGTTTTAGTCAATGCAAGAGAACAGAAAATGATAATCAAAATGAAATATATATATATGTGTGTGTGTGTATGAAAGGAAAAAAATTTAATTATTTTTACTGGAATTGTGTAACTGTCTACAATAGAAAGGCTGAGTTGATTAAACTTTTACAAACTGGAGAAAGAAGGTGAAGGGATTAGCCAAAGAACACGTATGTGTAACTCCTAGATTCAGAGAACAGCCTGATGACAGGCAAAGGGAAGAGGGGAGTAGGGAAATGATGGAGGCAGGCAGGGGGGCCGAGGGGGAGGCAGTGATGGGGACATCTGTATTAGTGTCAACAATAAAAATAAAGGGAAAAAAGAAGAAATATTAAAGAAAAGGGGGTTGCCATTAAAAAGAAGACTATTAGGGGAAGGGTCATCAAGGAACATGTACAAAGGACCCATGACAAAGACTAAGTGGAGTAGGATTGAGGGTGGGAAGTGGGGGTGGGTGAGGCAGGGGAAAATGGTGGCAGGAAAATGGGGACAATTGCACTTGAACAAAAATAAAAAAAAAGGAAAAAGAAATTAATTAAATAAAGAAAAAAATTATTAGAATTAATAAGACCAGTAAGGATTCAAATATAAAATCAATGTACGAATAACTAAAAGTATTATTTAAAAAGTATAATAGAAAATAACTTAAAATGTCTAAAAAGCATCACAATATGGGTAAAATCTATCTTTTAAAAATTACTGAGGACATAAAAATAATCTGAATCAATGGAGTATTTTGTGTTTCTATTATGGAAGAATCTATACTGTGAATGTCAAATATCCCCCAAATTAAAAAGTCCAGCTTTTTTTAAATTGACACAATCTATAATTTATTTTCAAAGAAGAAAAAGAAGTATCAGAGATGCTCAAAGAGCTTTCCCTTCCTAGGACAAACTGAGATTGCCCCTGCCACAGGGCCTTTGCACTTCCCATTTCTTCTGCCTCAAATGTTCTACACCTCATTCTTTTGGGACAGTTGTCCCAGTTTCACTCCTTGGACCTCAGCTCAAAAAATGCCTTCTCTGACTTATTTACCTAACGCAGCTATACACACACATGCCCATCCACAACCTGATAGGTGTAGCTCTATCCCACTATACATCCCAAACTGCAACAATCCCGGTGTGGTCCACCTGCTTAGTGTCTGGCACTCTTATGAGAACATTAGCTCCACCTGTGCAGGATGTGTGCCTCTCCTGTCATCTCTGGGGCGTGGCATAGTGCCTGGGCCACATGCTCCCTGTTCTCAGAAAAAAATTGAGCATGTACCTCAAAACAGTGTCTAGTTTTTCACTATTATCAACCAGCTAAACGCCTAAGTTGTTGGCTAAACAGTTACACATGTATGCAATGGAACAAAGTGCAACCATTAAAATGAAGATGCTGAAGAAAGATTAAGGATATAAAATAGAATGCAGAGCACAACCCCTTTTTGCAATCCAATTTATAAATACAAAAAACCTAAGAATACAGACAACTCTTACAATGGCTACTTCTGATTAATAATATGTTAAGTGGTTTCTGTGTTTATTTTAATGTTATTTTTACATTTTATAAAATAATCATGAATTATTTTTAATACAGAAAACCCAATATAGGTGTGTGTTTATTATATGCAGTATGTGTTTTAAAAATATAGGCCTCTTCACTCTCCCAACTTCCTTATTACCTTTTCCCAAGGTATATAAACTCAGAAAAAAAATGTGAAATTATACCAGTAAACTCAACGAGTCAACAGCTCCATGTTTGTAGAAATCCACTCAATCTTTTCCTTGTTGTTTAAAAAAATGCAAATATTAAGTAAAATAAAGTAAATATTGCCAGTATTTGTTCTGTAAAGAGTAGTCGCAATTCAGAAAGACATTTCTTCCTTTTCTCTCTTTTCATTTCTTCCTTCCAACACAGGAACGGGAAGGACAAAACCTCCCTAAGTCTCACCCGGGTAACACTCAGAGGACCAGCAGGGAAGCAAATGTGCTGTTATTATGGACTCTCATTTCAAGATCTGAAAACATTGTCATATTGCTACCACTGTGACACAGAGTTTGTCATGTCCATGGTGTTTTATATCAGAATCATGTATGGAAATGTGACACAAACCATAAATTACAGTAACCTTTTACCACTAGATGGTGATCTTGTGGCTTAGCAGCTCAGGCCTCTGGGGTCAGTGCTCTCTCTGGCAGAAAGTTTGAGAAATAAGATACTCGATTCATCTTAAAAATGTAATGTTTTACATTTGTTACTGAGCATCATGCAGTTCAAACACATCTATCAAAACATTTTTTTAAATAACCATAATGACACATTTAAGTCCTGGTGTTTCATTTTGTAATGCTTATTTTTTCATAATAGACATTTACACTCGTATTTAACTGAGGTGAGGGAATATATCACCTAACACAATGAGAATTCCTATGATTAGGGTTCCTAAGTTTGAACACCCACCAGTACTGTCTTTTTAACCAGTACTGAATGGAAAGAATCACCACCAGGCAAGCAGCCAATGTCAGGAAAACACAGTCCATGGTGGTGTCTGGTTCCCAGCCACCACAAGGCCCTTGCCTCTGTGGTTCCTGGGTGAGGATGGGAGTAGACCTGAAGTCTGGTTTGTCCGGAAAAGTCTAGGCTACAACTTTAATCCTGATCCTGTAGTCTCCCTTCCCCACACACCACTGCCAGGGCACTGGCATAACCAAGATTTCTCTTGAACGAAAAGCTGGTGACTTCCTGTAAGAGCCTCTCATAAGGCAAAGCAGGGCGAATCTATAAATCAAGATTTGGAATGTAAGTATACACAGTAACTGAAGGCTGTCATGTTGCAGTTTTACAGCCATGTGTATATATTGTGAGTTACAGTTATAATTTGCCTTTCAGGAAAATATTTTTAATATAAGAAAGCATCTGCTCTCTGAAATCCTATGCAAATGAATGGCTGAAAATTTTAGAAGTGCTGATAGTTTCATTTAAAGACAAGGGATCATTTCATTTACCACTTTTACAGGACAGTTATTCAATGATATTTTAAGGAAATGCCAAGGATTATGGTATAACTAGGTATGTGGTATTAAGGTAATTAAGTAGAAAATACTTAAACTTTTCTTAAACCTCCAAATTATCATTATGAATTGCCATTATCACTCTATATTAGAATACAGAGATGTCCTTAGGACACAATGTACCATAAAGTCTGTTTCTCTATATTTAATAACTCTAGATTGACACGCTTTTCAAATTCTTGTATACCTTATAAGATTTTTTTTTAGGTTCTGCCTTGAAGTCAACTATCATTCTTCACTCTAATCACCATACTGCCTATAGAAGCTCTTATCCTCACCTATTTGCTATTTCTTTTCTTTTTTTTCTTTTAAAGATTTTATTTATTTATTTTTAGAGAGAGGAGAAGGAAGGGAGAAAGAGAGGAAGAAACAGCAATGTATGGTTGCCTCTCACATGGCCCTCAAGGGGACCTGGCCCGCAACCCAGGCATGTGCCCTGACTGGGAATCAAACCGGGACCCCTTGGTTCCCAGCCCGCGCTCAATCCACTGAGCTACATCAGACGGGCGCTATTTGCTATTTCTAATACCATACACTTAAAAACTTTGCAAGTTTGTTAGAATGGTAGGTGAAACAATGAGTAAACTCCAATAATTGGTAAAGTAAATAAACAAATAAACAGACATTCTTATCAATCACAAGCTTCTGTACTTCAGTGGGGGGATTTTATTCTATCTATTTAAGGATATATTATCCCTTTAATAACCATGTATGTGTCTTATCTTCCTTTATCAATTACATGCTTCTGGAGGGCAAAAGCCAAATGATTCCTACTTGAATTCCTACAGCTAATCCCACACAGAGTGCCTTGATAAACACTGAAAGAATTCTCACATACTTATTACTTTCTTTATATTTTGGACAGCTTATGTCCATACGAGCATGCTCTACTAATTTTAACAGTGGCGCCAAAGATCAAAACTTACCAGCTTACAAGCTACATTCCAAATCAAATCCCTTTTACATTGACATGTCACACAACCATCTTTCCCAGTTATGATTCAAGCAACTAGACTGATAACCAGGATGGGTATCAGAAGCCACAACTGAGGGTCTCAGATCTGTGAGGGGCTGGTGAAAGGCCCACGCTGACAGTGGTACATTATAGACGCAGCTGTCACCAGGAAATACGTGCCCTATAACACACAAAAGAAACCCCTCCTTAGCCCAACGCCCAAAAGGGAACAGGAAAAGAAAATGCACACAGATGATAACTTGCTACACAGCCCTTTCAATGCTTAAACTTGAATAGAATAATAAAAGGAAACACTGACCTATAATACAAGCAGCAGAAACAAGGGAACACAGAATGCTCCACCCCAGCCACATACCCCAAACAACGGACCCTCACAGTGAGCTCATGGCCCCACCCTGGCCCAGCAAACACTTCACTGTGGCCTCCTGACGTGTATAGTGCACACCCTAGTCCTTACTCGGCCAGTGAACACGCTCCCACTGCCCAAATCCCTTTGTGCGTCCGTCCACTGGACTGGGCACCCCCTGAACCCCAGAGAGGTGTTCCCTGCCTGCCCGTCTCAAGCTGCCTACAATCTGGAGGGGTTTCCTGTTTGCCTGGCAACTGGGCCAGCCCCGGCCTGGAAAACTCAGTAAACTTCTAACAGCCAGGTGTGAATTCCGGCATGGAGAAGTGACTCCTTTTCCAACTCTGTTCCTTCTTTGGTTTATTAGTCTGTTAGGGTTGCCACAAAAATACCACAGACCAAGTGGCTTAAACAAGAGAATTCTTTTTCTCCCAGTTCTAGACTGGAAGTCCCAAAATCAAGGTGCCAGCAGCTTCAGTTTCTCCTGAGGCCTTCCTCTTTGCCTTACAGATGACCACCCTCTCGCTGTGTCCTCACGTGGTCCTTCCTGTGCTCCTGCAACCCTGGCATGCCTCCCCCGTGTGTCCTCATCTCCTCTTCCTGACAGGACATCCTTAGTTTGGATTAGGGCCCACCCTAACGGCCTCATTTAACTTAATGACCCGTTTAAAAACCTCCTCTCCAAACTCAGTCCAATTCTGAGGGACTGGGGGTTAGGATTTCAACATAGGAATTTGAGGGAGATACAATTTAGCCCATAACACACAGATACGCTCACTCACCCAACTAAGACACTGTTTAAAGTTCCTTTTACCCTTGTAGTTAATTCCCTGTCATAGTTCATTTTTTATTAAATTTTTCTTATTCAAATTGCAGTTTCTGCCTCCCAGCTGAACCCTTTCTGATGCACTCAAGTTGTTTGAACAGGGGGTCCCCCACATTCTATGTTCATATTTTTATAGCTCCAACATTTCTGTGGTTTTGGACCTGCCTGGTTTAGAATTAAGAAAGAAAAATGTGGTTTTGCAGAATTATAGTTCTGTTGAACTCTCTGCCACTTAGTACTCTTAATCACCACGACATCTTCACTGATCAAGTGCACGAGGCCCTATGGTGAAACATTAGGAAGCTGGGTAACAGCAGCTTTACCTGCTGCAAAGCTGACAGGCCATAAACCATTCCCTCGATAACAGAGGAGACCTGTGCAGATGCTTACGTGCTGTTTTGAGGCAAATGGAGAGTTGGATGCCCAACTGTCTGATTCTTATGCCTAAACTGAAATTTTCATCAGGAGTGCAAAGCAAAGCAAGCTCAGAGAGCTCTGAAGAGAGGCACACTATCTACGTGACATCTTCTGAAGCCCCAGCACTGGTCACAATTTTGCTCTACTTCAATAAAACTAAAAGGCTGGACAAATTTATGGAAAGCACTATTTCTGCTTAGTCTTGGCATTACGGATACTGTTACTAGATTAGTGATTATTTCTATGTAAGATACATATATTATAGTTGGTGTATGTGTACATATAGATGGAAATTCATGCTGATAATTCTGATTAAGCAACCTCTAGCCCTAAACTTATCTTCTTCTTAGTGGGAAAGGACAATGGAGGGCTTCTGGAGTACTTGACAAGGCTCTGTCGTCTTGTCACCAAAATGAAGTTGCCTTTAATAACTCATTAAGTTCTATATTTGTTTCATGTGCTTTTCTGTATATTGTTTGATATTATAAATGTTTTTAAATAAATTTCACCGTTAAAAAGGCGGCAAGGGTCTAAGATAAAAAAAATGCTCCCTTATATATCCTAGTATGAAACAGCTTTGTAATATATTTTAAAATATCCACAAATATGAACTAAAGAGACATGGAGAAACCTTAAGTGCATATTACTAAGTGGCCTGTTATATATGGGGATACAATTTTCTTGAAAGAACTGCTTAGCACACTATAGTATTTAGTGTGCTAAGCAGTACCACTGATTAGAAAAATAATTTGCTAAACTGAGGAGACTCATTTTTATTTAATTACTCAATCATTTAAATCATTTACTGTTGCTCTTTCCTCTTCTACTTTTAAGACTCCAGTATCCTTGGTCCTCAGTTAACTGGAGATTTCACTCATTTCTTTCCCTCCTGTGTATCTTACTCAGTGATTTCTGAAGTAAATAAATTCCCCATCTATAAAATAGAAGTGATATATCCATGGAAGTCATTTATGTTAATATAAAATGTTTCTAACCCTGGCTGGTGTACCTCCGTGGACTGAGCATGGGGCTGAAAAACAAAGGGTAGCTGGATCGATTCCCAGTCAGGGCACATGCCTGGGTTGCAGGCCAGGTCCCCAGTAGGGGGCATGCGAGAGACAATCACACACTGATGTTTCTCTCCCTCTCTTTCTCCTTTCCTTCCCTTCCCCTCTCTCTAAAAATAAATGAAATCTTTTTAAAAAGTTGTTTTAAAGGATTCCATCACATATTGATAAGAAAACACTTCAAGAAACCGAAGCAGCTTTTAGTTCTTCCAGTTATCTACAGGTGTTGTAAAACTTTGAATAAGCGCCAAAAGCTAAAAAGTCTGTTAGATGAATACAGAAAACAAAAAAGAAAATGAGTTTTAATATGTGAATTACAAGTATTAAAAACACTTATTGTGCCCTGGCTGGTATAGCTCAGTGGATTGAGCAGGGGCTGGGAACCAAAGGGTCGCCAGTTCGATTCCCAATCAGGGCACATGCCTGGGTTGCAGGCCAGGTTCCCAGTGGGGGCCATGTGAGAGGCAACAATACATTGCTGTTTCTCTCCCTCTCTGTCTCCCTCCATTCCCCTCTCTCTAAAAATAAAAATAAAATCTTTAATTAAAAAAAAAGCTGCACTTTAGTAAATTCCTGACAAGACACTGGGGCTACAAGGGGCTTTCTGACACCATCACTGCATTAAAACTGTACAATGCTGAAAAACAGCCTTCTCAATTACTTTTTAGGGCTTTATTTGATAACTCCACTTTAGTATAGCACAGAAAAAGAGAAGGGGCACTGGGAAATATTTAAGGAATCGAGAGTATTTTTTTTTGTAAGATACAAATGCCCTAGCTTCCCATTTTCAGAGCTTCCCCTTAAATTAACACAGGAAAATGAATACTTCCCATAGTATTGTGAACCAGGGAGAAGTAAGGTCTGACTGAAAGTTTTAAAGGTAATATTTACTATCTATGCTAGCTTTTATTTTA
Source organism: Micronycteris hirsuta (assembly GCA_004026765.1). NCBI lineage: Eukaryota > Metazoa > Chordata > Mammalia > Chiroptera > Phyllostomidae > Micronycteris > Micronycteris hirsuta. The sequence continues at coordinate 56,551 of PVJI01002376.1, forward strand.
GAGTATTTTTAGAAGAGTTTTAAGTTCACAACAAAATTATGGGGAAGATACAGAGATTTCCTAAATATCCCATCGCTCCGTAATTCAGTCTCCCCCATTAACTTCCCCAACCAGGGTGGTACATTTGTTACAACGGATACACCTACACTGACAATCATAATCACCCAAAGTCCATAGTCTACATTATAGCTCACTCTTGGTGGTGTTCATTCTGTGGGTTTAGACAAAGGTATAATGACATGTATCCACCATTATGGTATCATACAGAGTATTTTCACTGTCCTAAAAATCCTCTGTGCTATGCCTATTCATCCTTGCCCCACCCCACCAACCACTTACCTTTTACTTTCTCTATAATTTTGCCTTTTCTAGAATGTCATATAATGAAATCATACAGAAGCTTTTCACATTGGCTTCTTTCAAATTGGCATTTATTTAAGGCTTCTCCATGTCTTTTTATGGTTTGATAGTTCATTTCTTTATAGTGCTGCATTATATTCCATTGTCTGGATGTACCACAGTTTATTCATTCATTCACCTACTGAAGGACATATTAGTCGCTTTGGGAGATTATGAATAAAGCTGCTATAAACTGCCCCTATTCGAGTTGCTACGTGAATCTAAACACCCAACTACTTTTCAGTAAATAACAAGGAATGTGCCTGCTGAATTGTATGGTAAGAGTTTAATTTTGTAAGAAACCACCGAACTGCCTTCCAAAGTGGACGAACCATTTTATATTCGTATCAGCAATGAGTGGGAGCTCCTGTTGCTCCACACCCTGCCAACACTCAGCGCTGTCAGTGTTCCCAGTCTCGGCCAGACTAACAGCTGTGTCCTGGGATCTCTCTGTTGTTTTAATTCGCTTTTCCCCAGATTTTTGGTTTCCTATTTGATTATTTTTTAATCCGCACCCCAAGATATGTTTATTGATTTTAGAGAGAGAGAGGAGGAGGGAGGAAGGGAGGGAGCGGGGTGGGGGAGAGAAAGAGAGAGAGAAACATCCAATGTGAGAGAGAAACATTGATCACTTGCCTCCTGTCTGCACTGCGACCAGCAATCGAACACGCAGCCTGGGTATGTATCCTGACCAGGGATGGAACCTGCAACTTTTTGATGTAGAAGACAATGCTCCAACCTACTAAGCCACCTGGCCAGCACTTCTTTTTAAAATTACTTCATTAATATGTGTACAGAGATGTGGGGGCAAAGCTAGTCATTTATTCCCACTTTAAACCTGGGCACAATGAGGCAGAGGAAAAGTTCGGTAAACTGGCCCAAACCGCACAGCTAACGTGTGGAATCTGACTTTAAAGTCTAACTACACCAAGCTATGTTGCCTTCCAACGAGTATCTTTCTAAGTAGTCGGAAAAATAAGGGGAAAAAAATCAAGCAAACAATGTCTGGGGTGGTAATAACAGGACTGGCAAAATCCTAAAGAGAAACAGACAATAAAGAGACTTACAGTGAGCAGATCACATAAAAATAATGACATGAAATCTTCTCAACTTCATGAAGACAGAAACAAATGTAGACTTTTGAAATATCAATGAAACACTCTAAAATAAGCATCTTAATTGCAGAACTATAACCATAACTGTGTCAGTAAAGATCATAAAATGTGTAACATGGGCATCAGCAAACATTTTGTAGGCCCAGCAAGTTAAAAATGGTAATCTAATCTTTAAATGTTTAAATAAAAAATCAAAAGTATATTATTCATGACACATCAAAATTATATAAAATTATAATTTTAGTCTCCATAAATAAGTACTACTGGAACACAGCTTTGCCCATTTATTTGCATATTATGACTGCTTTTCTACTACAAAAGGGTGGAGCTATTGATACAGATGCGATGGCCCACAAAGCCTAAAGTATTTATGTACTGTGTAGGTATGCACACTAATACATACATCAAATTGAATCTGTTACGATTTTATTATGTGGTCTTGAGAAGCCAGCATTTCACTATTATTTGCATTATAAAATAAGTTGCTGTGAATCAAGAAACTATGATGTCAACCACCGTACAGAGTTGTTTTATTAAATTTGTTATATTTTGATGAAATAGAAACCTCCTTTCAGAAACTTTTAACTCAGGGCCTGTGAACTGTAACAGGCTGAGTGGGAATTAGTACCAGGTCAGTCTCACACAGCTTTGCCAAAAAGCTAGGAACTCAAATTAGAAAGTATGTAGAAAGAAAAATGAAGCAGGCAGTTTTGTTTTGTTTTTGTTTTTTTTATCCTCATCCAAGGACATGCTCATTGATTTTAGAGAGCTGGGAAGGGAGGGAGAAAGGGAAAGAAACACAGATGAGAGAGACGAACATCGATCGGCTGCCCCTCTCACACATCCCAACTGGGGATCAAACCTGCAACCTAGGTATGTGCCCTGACTGGGAATCGAACCCACAACCCTTTGGTACATGGGATGAAAAACCAACCAACTGAGCCACACTAGCCAGGGCAAAGCGAGCAGTTTTACCAGCGAAAGCCAACACACAGTTAAGATATAAAGAAGCTAAAAGGAGATTTCTGCACACTTTGCAACATAGCTATTGGGTTGGCCAAAAAGTCTGTTCAGTTTTTTCTGTAAAATAAAAGTCACAGTTTTCATTTTCACCAATAACTTTATTGATCTGGAATATTTTGAGTATGTCAGCTATCTCCTGGGTGGTATAATGTTGATTGTTCTCAACTGATGTCTCAATTTGATCGCTATCAAATTCAACTGGTCTACCCAACCTTGAAGCACTGTCCAGCAAGAAATCTAGCAACAAACTTCGCTAACCACTTTCGACACGTTCAGTCAGTCACAGCACCTTCTCCAAACCCAGCACCTTCTCCATATTTTGGCCAGCTCAATACAATACAGAGGTTTGAATAACTCCTGCAACTCATTAAATTATCATTCTGTACATAATGCGTAGTGCCCTTTCTTTGGTCAAAATTGTTAACAGTCAACCTGTAAAGCTTACCTACTAGAGATGCGCTCCTAAACTGATCCGAAATGCTAGCTAATTTGCTTCTAAAAAGAATTGTGCTCAAGGTCCCAAGTAATGCTCAAAAGCTGATGAAGATGTTCCAATGATCATGCTTTGACCTCACATCTGGAGCAGTTGTTAACAGCTAATTTCACAAAGCTGTACTCCAGAAAAGTTCACCCACAATTTGTAACAAGGTAAGAAAACATTAACCCTTGTTTAAAAATCAATGTAAATATGTAATTCTAGAAGTTATTCCTTGTCTTGGACACAAGCAAGAAGCGCTCTAGGAAGGTGGAAACAGAGACAAATAAAACAGAAATAGAACTGAAATAAAACAGCCATGGCTAATTATGAAAAACACTAAAAATTAAAGTATATTCCAGAGAATCATTAGACCTTGACCTAGCCTAACACAGAATAAACTGTATGAGCTCCTGCGTGATTATAACACTATATTAATTATTACCTCTAAACTAGCAGACATTGATAGAAAAAAATAAAAAGTCAAATTTCCTTTTAACTCTCAAAACACAGCTGCAATTAAATTCATGCTTAAGAATTATATAGCATTATTATTATTTTTATTTTTTATTGTTCAGTTACAGTCGTCCCCACTTTTCACCCATTCCTCTCCCCTGCCCTCCCCAACCCAACCTCCCACCCTCAGTCCTACCCTGCTTTGGCTTTATTCATGGGTCCTTCATACGTGTTCCCTGACAACCCTTCCCCTACTTTCACCCAGTATTATATAGTGTTTAACAAAATTTTAAGCATGAGTTATTGTTAGCAGAAAAAAAGAAGATAAAGTTTTACCTTCCCAAAGGTTAAATTTTATTTAAAACTTCAGTTCTTTTAAATCAAAGAGTATGCAGCAAAACATTCAATCCTCATTAAGTAAAGAAACATCCAGTCCTCATATCTCACAGTAGCTTCTTAATTGCTCAGTGCTATTCTATTTTAGAAAAAAAATCCCTCGTCTCAGTTTTCTATTTCGTAAAATAATTAAGCTAGAACCCAAGTTTGAAGTACTAAATGACAATTTATACAGTGTTTAACAAATTTTATCACATAAATAATTAATCTTTTTATGATACATTTATAAAGTCTCAATACTGAGAATGAAAAGGTAGTCAAATAGGTAATAAAAAATTTAATTAGGCACGTACTCCATCTCCCTCTCTCCCTCTGATAGCTTTACTGTAAGAGCACCACTAGACAGTGCTTCTGACTTTAATATGCATACATATCTCCTGGAGATTTTCCTAAAATACGGACTCTAATTCCCCGGCTAGGGCTGGGGCTGGAGACTCTGAATTTCTAACGGGCTTTGATGATGCCAGCCCACAGTCTCTGAGTAGCAGAGCTCTGTTATTAACTATGGATGGAGATCCGCTGCTATTAGAAGGGCTATTTTGCTTGTAAGGAACAAAGACTCCAGTGAATGTTCACTTAGGAAACTCAATAAAATATAACCTGGAACAGACCCAAGTCTGGAGCTGGGTTTCTGAGAAGGAGTCTCTCTCTGCCACTTTGCACCTGCTCCCATCCTCCTCTTTGTCTTCTACTCAGGTCCCCACCATCCACTCCAGTAGCTGAATATCAGACTAAGGGTGGAGGTGGGGTGGTTCCGTGTTTTTAAAAGAGCCATCTGGGAGTTCTGCTATACCCCCCTCCGTAAGTAGTTCCACGCTTGACTTTCCCAAGCCCTGTATTTACAAACGCAAAAGGCATACTAGCCCGCAATTGCCCAATCTCAACTTCAAAGTATCCTCTTGCCCCTTGATCTTCTAAGCTAAGTAAATTAATCTTAACTTTTCTGGTCCCTTTTACACCCATCATTTAACATAAATATTAGGAACCAATAATAATAACGGTAATGATGAAAAAAATAAACTGAGTTTTCCATGTAATGTATCATTTAATTCTCACAGCAATCACCCAAGACACATCTTTTTGTGATCCCCACAGTATGAATGAGAAGACGAAAACTCAGGAAGTTAAGAGATGTGCGCAGCATCGTTCAGCTAATAAGAGCTAAGGCTCATCTAGTTACAATGGCCATGCTCTCAATAAGTACACCTCGAGCAACTCTTGTACAGGCAACGGTGAATCTGAACTCAGGCAACCTCACAGCTCTGTTTTTTCCTCAAAGCTTCCCCAGGGGAAAAAAGTTATTGAACTTCTGAGATTTGCCACTCTGATAGGGAAGAAGCAAGCTCACGTTTGTTTTAATTATGGATTGCATATACTGTCACAGGCTTAAGGCCGATTTGCACTTATTTTCTATATCTTTTGCCCTTTTCTATTTGGTTATTACTCTTTCTTCTCAGTTTTTAGTAGCTCTTTACGAATCATGACTAGTGGTCCTTATTCTGTGTCTGTGACGTGCAGCAAAAATTCCCAGTTTATATGAGTATTTTGGCTTTACTCATGATGTGTTTAGCCATGCAAATGTTTCAATTTTCTTCTTTTAATTGCTTCTGGGTTTTGAGCCTTGTACAGGAACATTTTCTCCACTTCAAAGTGCTTGTACTATTTCATTTTCTTTATTTAGAATTTATTCTGAATTTGGAATTTATTCTTGTGTATTATGTGAGGAACAAATCTAATTTTATTTTCCATATGGCTACCCAGTTGTTCCAACACTATTTATTAAAAAGCCCCTCTTTTCCTCACTGATCTGATATGCCAACTTTTCCATATACTAAATTTTTGACCAATGAAACAAAATAATATAGACATCATCCAAAAAACAAAAATTGTAAGCAATCCAGATACTCTTCAGTGGCTGATTTAAAAGTTCAAAGTGGAGAAGTAAATATCAAGAATAGCCAAAGAAAGAATGAAAAAGAACAGTAATGAAGGGAAGTGTTGTAGAGCCCTAACAGATACTAAGTATGTTGTGAAATCTCTACAATTAAAAATTCTGGCAAAATTACAGGTATGTTTAAATTTGATCCAGAAATCCCTAGCTTATTCCAAAATACACTGGCAAGAATACAAAATAACCCAAGCACAAAGATATTGTCATTATTTGTAACAACAAATAAACTACGGTCCATCCATGCATCGCAATGAAGAAGAACTCTAAGATCTCTATGGGGACTAGTCTATGTAGTGACCTCAAGGACAGCTGCTCAGTGAAAAAGCATGGTGTGGATTAAGGTTTCAGTATGATTCTTTCTTCCTAAGTATGAATGTGGGGGGGGATTAAAATGGATAGAAAATATATTTCCAAAAGAAATAATAGAAGAATAAATAAAAACTAACATGGCTACCTAAAGAAAGAGGGAGTGGACGATATTGGAAACAAGATTTCTGTCACTGTAACTTACTATATATAGTTTTAGCTTTGGAAACAGTTCTTTTTATTTAACTTTGTTTTAATTCATCAACATATTAATTAAAAATTTGACTGAGTCACACAGGTTTAAGAAATAACAGTGAGATCCAATGTCCATTTTGCCAGTTTGCTCCAATGGTAACATTTCGCAAAATTATAGTATAATATCACGAGTATACTGAATTTGCACAACCCATCTAATTTAAATGTCCTCAGCTTTACCTGTATTACTGTGTGTGTACATTAGGTTGTATGCAATTTTATCACCTGTGCAGTGAAGGTTCCTCTATCCAACAAGACAGACACAAAAACCAAAAAGATTCTTCATGTTGCCCTTTTATAACATCATTCACATTCCGCCTGCCGCCCATACCCTCGTCCTTAACCCCTGGCAAACAATAATCTTCCCTTGATTTATAAAATTTTGTCATTTCAAAAATGTTATAAAGTACTTTTGCTTCTGGGAAGATTGAGTAGACATGCTATTCCCTATTCCTCCCATTAAGTGCAACTAAAAGCCTTGGATATCATACATAAAACAAGCATGAGAGCGGTAAAGAGAAGACAGCAAACAGGCTAGAGACTGTGGGAACCAAGTAATGACACAGTGGCTGTTTCTGCCTCATATGTTCCAGACTTGGAGCTGAAGATGTAGAAAACCTAGGAACACCAACAGACTAAAAACAAAACAGCAATAACAAAAAAGTCGCAATAAAAGGCTCTTTCATCTAGCTAAAGGATCAGCAAACAGGCAACCTAACAAGACAGAAAACATTTTGGTAATAGCCACGATATTCCATTAAACGGCACAGGGAAAAACAACAAAAACTATGGCCCCTTCGCCCCAGCCACGCCAACAATGGAAGCCCACAATTTTACTCTGGAGAGCCTGGAACAAGGTTTGCAACGGTCCTGCCCGCATGATGCCAGAGAAGGCCCAGTGGGCATGTAATGAGCTCCCCTCCTCTGTGTCAGAGGAGGCAGCATGGGAGCCCAGACTTTAGCCCCCACACAGTAAGGCAGCACCCCTCCCTCCCTCCCTCCCTCTGTGGGAGGGGCAGGCGAAGCCCAGTGGAGACTACGGACTTCCACCATCACCTCGTAGGAACACCCTGGTGTCCGGGGAGGGCCAGAAATCTCACCCCACCCCGCCACAGTTACGCACTCCCACCCCCAGGTCAACTGAGCCCGGGGGAGGAACCCAGACCCCTGTCTCCACCTGGCGGTCACGAAGCAGTTCCCCTTTCTCCCGCCAGAACAGCATCAGCACCAGCCAGTTCAAACACGAAGTTTAAAGAGTCTCCCATAACACAGTATGAAAATATCCAAGTTTCAAGAGAAAAGTCACTCATCATAACCAAGGACCAGAAAGATCTCAAACCTTTATTCAGACCTACTTGTAATTATAAGTGGAAATTTCTCAGTCCCTCTATTTCCTAACTTTTTAAAAATTACAGCTTCTAGTACAAATCATAATTAAGCAGTAAGTACTGCATGTGAAAATCATATAATAGATTAGATTACCATATCTTACATCTAAGATTATCTCATAGCTAATATATATTAGAATTTACTTTCTACTTAATAACATATACCATTCTGTTTTTATTTTTTAACAAGAACTTCTTTAATAATGTTATTGATTGATTTTAGAGACAGAGAGAGGCAGAGAAAGAGAGCAAGGGAGACATCAACTTGTTGTTCCACTTATTTATGCATTCACTGGTTGCTTCTTGTATATCCTCAGACCAGGGATCAAACCCGCAACCTTGGCAATCAGGAGGCCAATGCTGTAAACAACTGAGCTACCCAGCCAGGACCATTCTATTTTTCAAGTTTATTTAAATTATAATTAGTTGTAGGTAAAGATTATTAAAAGCATCCAACAGCGCAAAAAGTAACATTAAATTTTAATTAACACTCAATTTGGTTTTACTAATTGATTTACAATAAAGATTATAACACTCTCTTTGTCAGCCAGAGATTAAATCTATTTCTCACATGTATACATAGGCATGCATGCACCATGCATGTCTTATCTGTGTGATGTATATCTTATTTGTGTGATACATGTAGTTTATGATAACTGTAGATCCACTTGCCAATTGTAATAATGACCATCACTACCATCTACATTAGTATCTCCAACCAGCAGTAAATAAAGTGAATACACTTTAAACTTGCACTAGTACAAGCACCAACAGGAATTTCTTATTATTCTACATAACAGGCTGTTAAATCATGACCTTTTATCACTGCACATAATATTCAGCAAGGCAGTCTACAAAACAGCACTGAAAAGAAAATTAAAAAATCCACAACTATCAAATTCCAGATTCCTCCTGGTTACCTTGCTCCATCTCTTCTGTAACAATGTATAAACCAGAGTGGGGAGTGGGCTGAAGGGTGCCAGTCACACGAACCCTCCTGAAGAAGTGTGCTGTAAACAGCACAGATGCCCAACACAGCCCATCCAAGACACGCTTGCTAAGACTAATGAAATAGTTACCCCAAAACAGCCACATACCATAAATTCAGAAAGGCAAATAGTGGTAACCCCCAACACACAAGGAATTTTGTTACTCTATAAAATATCTGAAAATCACAAAACATATTTTCCATTATTTTTCTGAATAAAACATTTTAAATATAAAAATACCAAGACGTTAATAAACATGATAAACAGTGTCACACTAAACAAAGAACCAAAACATGCTTTATCAAGAAATTCTTCCAACATATCAGCTCCAAAAGCAAGCATACTACCATTATTAATATCCCTTTGAGAATTCTTAACACTATGATATGAAACATATCACAATAAGTACTGTAAATGACTACATTATTTACAGACATAACTAATAACTACCAAAAAGATAATGGTAAGATTTTTTTAAGATTTTATTTATTTTTAGAGAGGAACGGAGGGAGAAGGAAAGGGAGAGAAACAGCCTCTCACATGGCCCTCGTGGGGACCTGGCCCGCAACCCAGGCATGTGCCCTGACTAGGAATTGAACTGGTGACCCTTTGGTTCCCACCCTGCGCTCAATCCACTGAGCTACACCAGCCAAGGCAATAATGGTAAGATTTTTGAACATTAACAATATTTAGTAAAGAATCCAAGTACATAATAAAACTCTACTCTCATATACAAGCAACTAGCTACAAATTATTATAAGAAACCCACAAGACCAACAAAACTTAGAGAAGAGTGAACTGAACCCTGACTGGTGCGGCTCAGTGGATTGAACACCAGCCTGCAAACCAAAGGATCACAGGTTTGATTCCCAGTCAGGGCACATGCTTGGATTGCGGGCCAGGTCCCCAGTAGAGGGCATGAGAGAGGTAAGCACACATTGATGGTTCCCTCTTTCTTCCTCCCTACCCTTCTCTAAAAATAAATAAAATCTTAAAAAAAAAAAAAACTAAAACTGAGCCAGAGTTCATGTAATTAATAAAATTATCTAACATTTTTAAAAGAAATAATTCAACATAAATAAATGAATATATGACACATGTTCCTTTACAACAAAGCTACATATTGCAAAAATGTCCACTTTTGTAATTCCTGTATTTTCTGGAATATTAGTCACACTATCAATAAAAATTCATTGACAAAAAGAAATCAAAACTTCATCTGAAAGAATAAAACATTTTGTCAAATGCACTAAAAGGGGAAGCTGGAAGGGACAAGGCAGGTCAGAGCTCAACCTGATAACACTTATTACAAGATAATTACAATTAATATCCTACTACACTATCAAAAAATTAGAAAAGATTTATAAAAAAATTAGAAGTCCCACAAAAGATCTAACTATATGGAATGTAATATAATAAATTAGATATCAAACCAAAGAATTGGGAAGAATTACTTGACAATAGATAATGGATCACCATAGAAAACTTTCCATTCAAGTCTGCACCTCATAGCATACAACATACCATAGCCACCATAAATAACTTTTAAACCAGTTTATCAAAATTGAGGTAGAAAACGGAGTATTTTAGCGTTCTGTGAGATTAATTTCCCTTGAGACCTGCTATGGAAGATAACACAGTCAAAACAAATAAAATCCAAATATCTGAATATACAAATAAATAAAGAAAAATTAGAACCTCTCTGCACTCCTTAAGATAGCCGAAGAAAGAGAAGCCTGCTTCAATTCTCAGCTCTTCCTTCAAAAACCATCCTAAGAAGGGAGAACTGAAGACCTTCAGCCTGAGTCAACTAAATTCAAATTGAATGAGCCCAATTCCTACTAAGTGTGCTATCCAGAATTTTCTACTCTAAGCATATTATGACCTGTGAATGTATCAGTCAGGGTCCCGAGAGGAAAGAAATGGGACATTCAGAATGGGATACTACGAGGGTGATTTATAAGGTGTGGGTATAAGGGAACCACAAGGCTGGTCCCCTGGCCTAGTTAGCAGCAACAGAGCTGTTGATCCCCGGCTGGGAAGGAAGAGATGAAGGGGCAGCTCCGAAACCTGAGAAATAGAAAGCTGTTGCCCTGTGGGGAGCAGTGAGCTCTGGCTAAGGAGCAGCCCACCCCAAATACACCTGCAAGGGAAGAGTGGGTGGAAGGGGAGGAGTAAATAACTTTGACTTTCTCTTTTGGCCCTCCAGCTTCTGCCAGGTTCCCATAGGCCAAACCCAATTAGAAGTCAGAAGGCAGGAATCCACACGGGTCTGAAGAAGGGTGGGAGGTGGGTCTAAAGGAACAAAGGAAAGAAAGTTGGTCCACCAGCGTAAGCCTATCCTCGTGACCTCTCTTCTGTTTTAAGTTCTGGTTTGCAGCTTGGCCCTGAAATCCAGGGAAAGGTCGCTCACAATCTGAAGCTTTCCGCTGTTCCTCTAACCATGTCAGAGACTTTGATGCTTAGAATTAAATAATATTCAAAGTAATCTTAGTGACTAAAAGTGTGGCAATATGGAAAAAATCATTAAGTTCATTATTAGGAAGTTCAGTGTCAAAGGTGCTTGCAATCTGATATAAGAAAAATAAAGCACATCCTTCATATATTAAAATTATAAGCATGTGAATATATGTAGTAATATGAAAAATGAGAAAGTTAGTATGCTAAAATGGTATGTATTAATATATTCTAGAAATTCAAACACCATTTGTAGGGGGAACTCACCTTAGAGGCAACGTGGCTCGAGCAGCAAAGGCATCTGGGAAATAGTGGACTCTGAAGTCTGTGTAGCCTCAGGCTTGGCTTACTCCAAGTTTCACCTATTAAAGCTCTTATAAATTTGAATAAGACTGCATGTAAGTTCTTCAAAACTGATCCTGAATTTTGGCTTTTGGGGGCTTTCCCCCAACACCATTATACAACAAAATACAGACAGAGTAAAGGGGAAGGAAGAAAACAAGAAGGGAAAAAGGGAACACTTATCTATATTGTCCAATAAGAACCCAGGCAATGCTTAGCTTGAAGACAATTATGATTCTGCTCTAAAGGAAATAAGCTGAGAGCCTGCCAAGCCCTTCAGGAACCACAATACCAGAGAAGTTTTTTAAAAATGGAACTATAATCAGGGGCAGAGATGAAAAACACAGCAATCATATTTGAATGTGGAAGAAGTCACAAAGAAAAATAATGCTTTAATTTCATATGGTTAAAGTATTAAGAGATTATGTTGATTTTCAGAATTAGCTAAAGATACCTAAGTTAGAAAAACAAGAGGCTTCATTAAAGAAGTACTACTTTCTGTGAATATCAGGCGATTCCCATGTCTGAATGAATGCTAGGCAAAAAGCCTGTACTTATTTAGAAAAATGGGGTATTTTTATTTCCCACCAGGAAGTCCACAGAAGAAATGCCCTCAGCAACATATAAGGGTGGAGAGAAAAGAAAACCACAGAACCTGATTATACATATATCTGCCACAATGGAAAACGCTATCAAAATAAGTTTAGGAGAAATGAAACTAGCATGATCATACCACTACTTTGACCTATGAAGTGTCTGCCACTCTCTACTATCATAAAGTTAAAACTAAACTTTGGAATAAAGGGATATTTGATGACAAACTTGAGGTGCACTATCCATTAATGACAGTGTTGCAAAGTTGAAAGGGTGATTTATTCCAGGCTTCCCAGCTGAAAGCCTGACAAGTTGGCGGCCAGATAAACGGACTCACATCTACTGAATTGCCTGCCATTTCTAAGGGAATACAGTCCTGTTTCAAAAGAAATAGATTTTTATCAACTTCCTTTGGAATTCTCATCAAAACCTTTGCTTAAAACACTACCAGCCTCTGACCCTTCCAGGGGCTCAGTCTGAATCACCCCAGACTTCAAGAGACAGTGAGTCCCACTGAAGTGCCGGGATCACAGTCACCTTTAACGCATCATTGCTACACCTACACTCCCAATCCTGAGGAAATCCACCGCCATCCACCTAGTCAAAATGTCCAAAAGTTGGGAGTCGTCATAAAATCCTGAGCCTTTCCTCCTATTCATTCAATCAAGTCCCACTGATTCTCCCAACATGGTATCTCTTTACCCACCTGCTCAGCTGCTAGCTCAGTTCAGGTTGTCACATTTTTGTCAAGACCTGCCCTGACACCTGGCCTTCCTCTAGTCTATCCTTATATTTGCCCAAAATAGTGTTTCGAAAATCACTCATCGAACCTTATTCTCTTCTCTTGAAAACCCTTTGCTAGGTCTGACTTTTTCACAATAAAGCCCAAACTCCTGCAAAAGGCTCTACATCTACTTCCCACCGATCTGCCAAATTTCACGTCTGGCTAAGTAACCCTCCCCAAAGCCTGCTCCCCAACCTGCGAGTTCACGCCCTGATGCCCTCACACAGTTGGTTCGACCTGCTCTGAATTCTCCCCACCTCCTATTCCCTTCCACTTCTCCATATATTAATCAACTACTTAGCTTTCGAGATGTTCCAGTTTCACTTCCTTCATGAAGTCTATCCTGAAGACACATCCCACAAAGACCTGTTTCTGTCTTCTGTGATTCTATATATTATAACCATCTGTAGTAGGCAGTTGGATATGCATGAGCAGAGTAGGAATGACAGACCAGAGCAGAGGGTCCCTGGTGCCCAGCAACAGGCCAAAAGCCCTTGCATTAATCCTTAAGCATTAATCCCTAGAGATGACATCTAAGCTTCAGCCACATGTCAACTCCAGGCCCCAAAAAGCAGCAAAACCAGACAAGAGATGGCCATGGCTGACATCAGGACCAGCTGCATTGTCTAATGACCCCCTGGTGCTGACCAGTCAATGGAGACCACACCCTGAGGAGGCATACCTGAAAGCTGATGAATATTCACTCTTCTATTGAGATCCCCCACTGAGAGCTCCAGACTAAAGCCTTCAGGATGGAGGACCCAGCGCCGCTCTCTCTGTGCAGCACACAGATGCCTTTCCCTATTCCACAGGTGGCAAACACAAGGCCCGCGAGCCGAATCCGGCCCTCCACCTTGTTTTATCCGGCCCGGCACCTTGTTTCTACCTGGCGGCAGCGCAAGCTCTCGCTTAACTGTTAAGGAGTAGTTACATTTATACAGTCCTAAAATTACATTCAACCCGGAGGCTGATGTAGCCCCCGGTGAAAATGAGTCTGACACCCCTGTCCTATGCCCTTCCCCTCAGGTATGTTTTCCTTGCTTCTCTCTTTCTCCTAAACTCCAAGAGCCCTTCTTTTGCCTCTGTAACTTGTTCCCTGAGCCCATTTCTTCTACAGCTCACTTCTTATGCCTCTGTGACTTTCTACCTAGACTTACTCTTATAGTTGAAGTCTTGACTCTAAATTCTTCCTTAGCCAGAACTCAAGTACCGAGGTTGAACTAAGGTCTGGTTGGACTCCACTGGTTTAACACCTGCTGCCATTTCACTGTCTATACACACACATCTGTGTCTTCCTAATGCATCTGTTTGTATTCCAGCCTTGGCACCTAAACTCCTACAAGACAGGTCACTCTTTCAAACAGTTTGAATCCTGAGGCCCTAGGTACATAGTATGTGCTTCACAAATGAATAAAACCTTTTTATCCATAATACCAGCACATTTTAGATTCACAGATTAGCCAAAAATCTTATTAGAACAAAAGAACCCTAGACTGGACAATGGGCCAACCTAGTAACTGAAGCAAGAATAGAGAAGTCATACCTAATCATGACTGACATTAGATTTATGTGAAGAGCTTTGGAAAAAAAAAAATCAATGCCCAGGCCAAGCTCCCAGACCTCTGATTCACTTGGTCTGAATAGGGCTTTTCTTTAAGGCTTGCCGAGTTATGCTAATATGCAACCGTGGTTGTGAACCACGGGCCTAGAGAAAAAGCCTGTCTCTTCTCCTCCATTCCTTCCCTCAAGTGGGAGATAAAGTCACCAACCATTTCTCAGACAGACTGCATCCCAGCATTTGAACCACAGTTACTAATCTAACCTAGAGACCTGAGGGCTACTGCAAAAAAAGGGTTCATTCTTGCCAGAACTTCAAATACCATTCTTCCTGGTTCACCTATCAGAATGGACACTATCTTCCTGCCACCTGAGTGTTAGGAGCAGTACAACAAGCTGAAACAGTGTAAGGGTCCAACTGAAAGCTGTTGTTTACAATCAGATATAAACAAAGGCTGATGGAAGATACTGAGAAAACATTCTCTTCACCCACACGCCCTACAGATTCCCCTGTTAATTTTGGCTTCATAATTAAGGGCAAGCAACACAAAAATCAGCCTATTGCAGAAAAAAATGCAACACCCATGGAATGTGCTCTCTACTCACAACAGATCCTTGAAAAAATTGTTCTTGTCCAGCCAGAGGCAACCCCATTTGTGTTTATGATCTGCCTGCCAATTCTCAGCAGAACTGACTTAAGACAGGCCAGGTTCCCTCTCTCCTAGGAATGCAGAACAACTCACTCTGGACAGTCTGGTGGTAGGTAATACAGTAACCTCTCAAGTCCAAGGCTGTATTAATGGTCATGTATCATGAAGAAGCTGTATATACCAGACTGCAGCTGCAAGAATGGGACAACCAGAGAAAAACAGAGGGGAAAATAAAGTGTGGCTGTCTTTTCTTTCTAAGAATTTCCAGTTCCCAGGGCCCTCAAGAGGTCTGGCTGATCTCCTTGCCTTTGAGTACTTCCCTTGTGATAACCACGCTCCCCACATTTGTTCCTTAGCTCCCTCAAGTAGGTATTGTTATTCATAGCTGAAAGAATCTCGACTAGGGACATGTATAGTCCAACTTTACCTGCTGAACCCACTACTGGGCAGAATCAGAGAAGGAGGGAGGATTAAATGACTGAATTACAAAGGGACACAAGCCTAGCATCAACCAGAGAGGGCCCCTGACCTGAAATTCAAGTTGTACCTATGAATCTGAGGTTGGAAGTTAAAAGGAGATAAAAGCAGAAAAATTTTCGGTTGTTGAATGCAGTAGCATTTTGAAAGTGAAGAGAATAAAGCCAAAGACAGAAAACAGAAAATGAGTTACATGTGAAAAGAAAAAAAAAAAAGCTGAAGATACTCTGATAAGGTTAAAGAAACTTCCTAAGGTCCCAGAGCTAATAACTAGCCACAGTTCACATTCAAGTATTACGGCTTCAAATTTAATATTCATTCTACTATACAACATTTGTCTCATAATAAAACTCATCATGAAGTTACACATGTGATTACGGAGGTCACTGAGCAAGTTGTAAGAGACTATAGTACAGCTGTCATGCTTCGCCAAAAAGTTCTAACAGGCCCTGTTATTATGGAACTTAAAGGAGCAAGACTATAAAGAAAAATGTTACTAGCCTTGGCTGGTGTGGCTCAGTGGACTGAGTGCCGACCTGCAAACCAAAGGGTCTCTGGTTAGATTCCCAGTCAAGGGCACATGCCTGGGTGGTGGGCCAGGTCCCCATCAATAGACAAGGGGTTCAAGAGATGGTCATATTTTTGGCAAGCCATGAGGTCCAATACAGAGGGGAAACAAGAACTAAGCTTCTATTACATACAGACATGTATCGGTTTGCTTTTGCTTGTAATAAACGGCTCCAAAAGAGAAGCTAAAAGCAAGAATCATCTATTAGCTCACAATTCTATGGGCTGACAATTAGGGCAGCTGGATGGTTCTCTTGCTGGTCTTGCCTACACTGATTCATGTATTGTTACCTCTTGCTGTGTTATAAGTCACCCCCAAATTTAACTGTTTTATACAAAAAAATATTTATTACCATATTTTGCCATGTATAATGTGCACCTTTCTGCCCAAATTTTTGAGGGAGAAAATAAGAATGCACAGTATACATGGGAGTACTAATTCTGTATCTATATAAATGTTTTTAATTCTTTTATTTATGCTTATGAACTTAAAGTGTAAATCCAGAAAGCAGTAACAATATCCATATGCAAAATAATACCCTTTATAATACAAAAAAAACCCCAAATATCCAAATATCTAAATATAAATAAATAATTGAATTAAAAATTAAAATGAAAGGGTTTTTTTTCCTGAAAGTTTAGACCAAAAATGTGGGTCTGCATTATACATGGCAAAATACGGTATTCTCATAATTCTATGAATCAGCTGGACAGTTTTCTGGTCTAAATAAACTCAGCTGAGATTAGATTCCTTGGTAACATTCAACTGACCAAAGCCAATCACATGGGCAAATCCAGAGTAAATTGGGAAGCCACTCCCCAAGTTCATGGGCACAGGGAGTGTGATCAAGGCCTTAAAAAACAGCAATCTTCAAAGGACACCTTAGTAGTAATTCACTCTGTGTGTAAGAACCAAGACACACACCATCTGTCCTGGAAACACTAGCCTTTTCTTCTTTAGAAATCAATACCTCACCACACAAAATTTCAGGCCCAGAAATGAACATTTCTAATGTGACAAAATAACATTAACCTAGCTTACCTAGATTTTAGCCCAAAGGTCAAAGAGAGAAGGTCAAGTTCAAATTTCTCCTACAGAACTCCTATTTGAGAGAAATATAATACCACGCCAAAAAACACAGTGCTTACTTTAGAGAAGTGGAAACTGTAAGTGACAGGCCCTTGCAGTCATCCAGCTTCAGGGAAGCTCTGGTGGTGGTATTTGGGGGGTTATCCTCACCCGCCACCTTCCTCCCTAAGGCAGTTCATCCACAAGTGATCCCCACCAGCCAAATGCTGGAGCAGAGAGGCTAAGAAGGCCATCTCCCACCCTCTTTGAAGAACAGTTTTGAAAATCTGTGAGGTTATTTGTGGTTGTCCCAATGACTGGGCGCACAGCTGGCATTAGATGAACAGGGGTCAGTGATACAGATGATGTACTACATGAAGCACAGTCCTGGGGCTTCAAACAGCTTCCAGGACATCCACACAAGTGGAAAACCTTAAGATTATTTGAGCCTAACACTAAGTCAAATTTACACAAACACTAAATATTTTTCCATGGTTTTACTACTATACATACAATTTTTCAGAAATAGAGCCACTATGGAAATCCATGGATGACAGTGTTTTGTTTTAGCAGAAAATTTACCAATGCTTATTTGATAGCTTGGAAAATCACAGTGCTGGCCATGGTATTTGAGTCAACAATAGAATATACCTATATCAGCCCTGGCTGGTGTGACTCAGTGGATTGAGCCCCGGCCTGTGAAGCAAAAGGGTGCCAATTCAACTTCTGGTCAAGGCACATGCCTGGGTTGCAGGCCAGGGCATTAGAGAGGCAACCGATCAGTGCATCTCTGGTACATCACTGTTTCTCTCTCTCTCTCTCTTTCCCCCTCCCCTCCCCTCTCTTTAAAATCCATGAGCATGTCCTGGGGTGAGGGAAGGAAGGGAGGGGAGGGGGAAGGAAGGACTGGTTCGGATGGAATTAAGAACAAGTGATTGATTTAATATCAAATTACTATGACTTTAAATGCTTATGTTTAAAAAAACAATTAAGTTTGCACACTAGTTCTCCAACACTAGTTTTTACTTACTTTCCTTGGAGAGTTCCATTGCAATCATTTACATATTTAAAAGTTATTTCCTTCTACTCTCAAGACCTAGGAAGAATTCTCATCATTCCTCGATATTCCAGGGCCCCTAAGCCTTCAAGCAGCAACCCCAACAGCCCAGTGGCAAATAGTCATTTCTCAGTCACAGAAAGAAGAAAGCTATCATGAGAAATCAGGTCGTAACTGGTATTACAGAGACATCTTTCTGGGAGGCAAAAGATGGGAGGACAGGGGGTCGAGAAGATCAGCTTACCACCACCCACACTAATGGGCTCTGCATTAGTACCAAATAACCAAGAGAAGTTTCCCCAAAAAATGTTTTAACATTCTTCAGAGAGGACTATATCAATCAAAGAATAGAAAGAGTTGAGACATTTAATCTTGGCTTTCTCTCTGGCTTCCAACGTGTCCTTGGCTAAACTATGTAAAACATAAGAGCTTCAAATTCTCCGCCTACAGACCTGGCATGTGTGTGTGTGTATATATATACGTATAAAATATGTATACACACACACACACACAAAGGGTCCAGCACAAATAACACCACTTTTTTATTACAAAATCATAAGCATGTAATTCTGTAACATAACAATATCACACTAGGTTACACCATATGACACCTTAGGTGAAATATTCAAATTAAAACTATAAATTACTATACCCATATTATTACCCTACCAACCACATTCAAGCAGGACTTACTTCTGCCCTTCTGCCAGTCTGTGCGTGTGTGTGTGTGTATACAGTGTATATATACACACGCACACACACACAAAAAGTGTCCGGCACAAATACACACACACACACACACACACATATATATATACACTTATACATACATAAGTGGATAAGCAGGACTTACTTCTGCCCCTCTGCCAGTCTGTGTGTGTATATACATACATACACACACACACACACATACATATATATAAATACACCTTGAACTAAAATCATGAAACAAGTATAATCAAAATAATAAAAGGTGATATCCTTTGGAGAGAAAAACAGAGGGAAGGAGACAGAAAATTGGAGCTTTGATACAAAGGATAATATTTTAAAATGCACAGTAAACAATGCATGTGTGATATCCCTAACAAAGTGTCTGTGTCGCCTGGGGAATTATGCTATCATGCCGATAATGACATCTGACAAAGGAAAGATAATTTCACCATAAAATTAAGCAGTCTGACAACACAGACTACAAAAGGCTTGACTTGAAATTGCACGCTGTTCAGAATACAAGAGCAAGAAAAAAGAGAGTCGGTTAATGAAGACATAGTAAAGAGGACCTGTGTGTAACATCAGACCTAAAGTGGGATGATGAGTCTACAAGATGAAAGGGCAGGTGGGGCGGGGGGGCGGGGGGGTGGCTGGCATCAGAAGCCAAAAGTTGAAAGTGAAAACAGGATCCAGGTGGAGTGCAATTTGGATGGCATTATGATCAGAAAGGTCTGCCAAAAAGGTGAACAAGAAACTCAAAATGAGAACATTGTATCTGAAAGGAAACTGTGATACTCAGTGGAGATGTGATCATTCTAAGTAAATCAGGAATCCAGTTTCCTGGCAACTGAGACACCAAGAGCAACAGAAACCCAACACAAACTGGAGTCTATGGCCTCTGCTTGCAGCCCCACTAGGAGAACTGGCCCTGCCTGGGGGATAAGGCTGAACCTACAAATTAGGGTTAAGTGTTACAAATACAAGAAAACTAGATGAGTAGAGATACAACCCAGACGTAACTAAGCTGGATTGCACATTCATATTAAAATTCTTTTTCTAAAGTTAGTGGTAAACTTTTTCATAGTTTAAAACATATACCCTGGCTGGTATAGCTCAGTGGATTGAGCGAGAGCTGCGAAGCAAAGGGTCACCAGTTCGATTCCCAGTCAGGGCACACGCCTGGGTTGCAGGCCAGGTCCCCGGTGGGGGCCACGTTGAGAGCCAACCACACATTGATGTTTCTCTCCCTCTCTTTCTCCCTCCCTTCCCTTCTGTCTAAAAATAAATAAATAAAATCTTTAAAAGAAATAAAGTAAAATAAAACATATAAACTACTTGCCCTTTATTCTAAAAGGGATAAATACTCTGATTTTCAACTGAACAAATCCCAGATTTCTAACAGATGAATCAACAAAGGACATATATCTTCCATCACTTTATTACTAAGAGTTCTTCTCAAAGAATATGTCATCATAATGCAGATACAATCAAAGCTCTCCTCAATGGAAAGAAATTTGAAAATATCATTGAGTATCAAATTTGTTGTTCAAATTTGAGGTATCCGTTAACTAAAATATATGTGTTATGTTTTTGGTAATCTATAAATGTCTTCACAGTTAAAAAATTTTAAGAAACATATTTGTGTATAAGGTATAACTGACAAGCAGGTGCCAGAATAAAACTTAGAACCAGAATTCAATAGATAATTTTAACATGTTTACTCTGGGACTCTATAAAAATAAATAAGCTTTGAACCTATGGTTTTGTCATTTCAGGATATTTATGTAAATAGTCTGCAGGACATATGGCAATGTAGAATATTAACAACATTTACTGTACTTTGACCTTGTTCCAGAACTGCTAATAAATTCAATCTATACATCTCTTTAAAAAAGAGGAAGTTTAAAATATGTATCACTGGATATCCTAAAATACATATTAATGCACAAGAAACATTTTAGAAGATTGGCACTCAAATACAGGATAAAAAGCAATATAGATTAATTAAGGAGAAAATACCTCTTTTGCATACATCTATAGTGATGTATCCTAAGTTGCGTAGTTTGTGGCAAGGAACTCAAGTATAATATATGCATCCAAGGGCTTATACAAAATCATACCGATTAAAGCAATGGAAATCTGGGAAGTCTGATGTGGCTAGACAGATCAACCACTCAAGTTTAAAAGACAGAGAACTTCGTGTAAGGCAGTTTTAAGAGAGTGTGCAAAGCTCAGATATAAAAATAAACATGTGGCCTAAAGAAACAGCATCTAAATGAAAAGATGAAACAAAATCATTTTATTCTAAGGCTTGTCTGTTGCCCATTCCATATGTGTGTAAAATATTGTATATTACATATGTTATATATTTTTTCTAGTTTTTCTTATCATCCCATAAGTTCATAGCAAGGGCAACATCAAGGTGCTTCTGAGAAATTCAAAACTTCAAATAAGGCGTTTCAATCACAGTTGTCTCACTGATATAATCTGAGCCAAATACATATCCTCAATTATCTACCACCAATTCCAGAAACGAGGGAGAAGAGGGGTTATCACCATCCATCAGAAGCAGCATGATGACCACAAAAGACTTCAGGTGAAAAATAGCTTTCTCACAAGTCCTTGGGTTGGTGGCCGTGTGGCATCACTGTGGCACCCTTGAAGTTACCACACATCACACATCTTCAAGGACCACCATGCTCCATTCCAGCCTCGAGACAGGTCTGATGTGTGCTGCGTTACAACTAAGCGTTACCTTCCTGAAAGTCCCAATTTCTTTGCATGGCACTCAGGACATCCACAACTTGACCTTTCCTCCCCAATGCCCATTACACTGCAAATCTCACCAGGTAACACAAAGTCCTCACAACATACCTGCCATTCTCTGAACCAGTTTCCTTTGTTAAAATCTTACTTATTCAAGACGTAGCTTAAATGCCACCATCTCCTTGGTGCCGTTCCAGTCGCCCCAGTTAAAATTAACCCTCTTTCATAGATGTCCCTTGCTTTATTATTTTTCGTTTTTATCAAAGAAGCCTCATATTATATTTACAAATTTGTCTCCCCTCTGGGAGTCAGACACCAGGCTAGCTAACTGGGGAAAGGAAAAGGTATCTATTGTGGGCTTCAGCCAGAAACAGGCCTTCATGGAGAGAGGAGTCTCAACTTTAAATGAGGCTTGGGGTTTGACTACGGCACAGGACTAAACATTAATTGCTGAAATGAAACTTCATGTGACTACAAGCAAAAGAAGAATCTGATATTCTATCCAGGAAAAGTGATGGTACCTGAGATTCTACTTAAGGAGAAAGTTATCTTATTTTTAAATATTTTATTTATTTAGAGAAAGGGAAAAGGAGGGAGAGAGAGAGGGAGAGAAACATTGATTGGTTGCCTCTCACATGCCCCCCAACTAGGGACAATCCTGCAACCCAGGTGTGTATCCTGACCGGGAATCGAACCAGTGACCATTCACTCTGGGGATGATGCCCAACTGACTGAGCCACACTGGTCAGGGCAGAAGTCGTCTTAAAAATAATCAAGAAATGTTTGAAGGGACAGAGAAGACAACACAAAGTTGCATTATGACTGCACACTGACACAATGTTTAAAGTAATATCACAGGAGAAAATGGCATACATGCATAGCCTAAAAATTCAGGAGTAGGAAAATACGGGGTGTTCTAGCTGGTTATCTGTAGACATTGGATGATTAAGTTTTTTTGAGACATTTATTGTAATGCAAAGTACTAAATGGCAAGCACTGCATCTTACATATTCCACTTAGTCATTATTAAAGCTAAAGTGCTGAGGACGTTCAAATAGCAAGTGATAAAGGTACTATAAAATCTAGTAAGCAAAGTTGATTCATCTCTAAGGAATAAAATGATATAAAACTGATTCAACAACCCTGTACAAGAAAAAATTGCTTCATATGCTAGAAAGATTGTATAGTAAATTGTAGCCCAAAGCAAAAGGTGTAAATCGTTCCAATACCAAGAAAATTATTGTAAATATTTTACAAATGTTGAGAATTTTGATGGATATACTTTGTAAATCTCAAAAGTAAACTTTAGGCTGAGTTTAGTTGGATATAAAAGTACATAAACATAGGAAATCTAAAGCCAAAAATGAGGTGCTTGAAACACCACCTCAATTTTTACATGAACTATATATATTCATTGATTCAGTACAAAAATTATTATAGAAATGAAGAAATTGTGATATAAGCTCTGAAACAGAAGACTATGTTGGTAACTCTCCAAATAGCCAAAAATTTGAAGGATGAGGCAGACCAGTTATTTATATCTTGGTGAGGAGCAAGCAAGAGTGAATAGGCTGAGTAGTCAAAACTGAGGTTCCAGGAAACGAAACAAAGATGATACTAAAGCCGGTGTGATGTCAGTTTTATGTGTCAGCTACACTGGGGCTAAGGGATGCCCAGATAGCTGGGTATGTCTATAAGGGTGTTTCCCAAAAAGATCAGTATTTAACTCAGAAGAATGACTGAAGACTGTCCTCACCAACACTGGTGGGCATCATCCAGTCCATTCAGGATCCAAACAGAACAAAATAGGTGGAGGAAGGGCAAACTTGCTCTTTGCTTGCCCTGGGATACCCACTTCTCCTGCCTTTGGGCATTAGAGCTTTTGGTTCTTGGTCCTTTGAACTCAGACTTATATTATGGGTCCCTCATTTTTCAGGTCTTTGGCTCAGACTGAATTGTGTCACCCAGCTCTCAGAGAGCAGACTGTGAGACTTCTCGTCCTCCATAATTACGTGAGCCAACTTCTATAATAAATCTCCTCTCCTCTCAAACTACGCACACACACACACACACACACACATGCACACACCCAATTTGTTCTACTTCCCTGAAGAATCCGACTAATATAGCTGATTGCAACAAAGTCACTGAAGCTCTTGCTTCCTGAGATGACCCTTAAGTAGGCGTCCACTCCCTTCTAGCAGTATGCCATGCTATTCATGACCTTTACCAAAAACTGTTTAGTCTGGCCAGTAGCCATAACTGGGGCGGGGGAGGGAGGGTGGTGCTTGTTCAATGCAAATTCCTGTGCCCCATACGAGGCCTGCTGACCCAGAAAGCCTCGCAGCTGGCCCAGGAATGTGAATTTTAAAGGACTCCTTAGTCTTTAATGAATTCTACAGTTTGAGGCCTGCTCTAAACACTTAAATTTAAGTCTATTTCCCCATTATTCCTCATATTCATCTTTTTTTCTTTTTCTTACCCCCCACCAAAATCAAGTCATCTTCCATCACCATATATTTGGCCCCCTTTACACTTTACGACCCCCCAACTCCCCTCCCTCTGCTATCCACCATACTGTTGTCTGTACTGTGAATTTGAGTTTCATATCCCTCATATGAATGAAATCATATCGTTCTTAGCTTTCTCTGACTGGTTTCACTTAGCATAATATTCTCATAATATTCATGTTGTCACAAATGTCAGTATTTCATTGTTTCTTATGGCTGAGCAGTATTCCACTGTGTATATGCACTCTTTTGTCTTCTTCAGCCAATCCTCTATCCAAGGACACTTTGGTCCCTTCCATGTCTTGGCCACCATAAACAAGGCTGCAATGAACATATGGTTACATATATCTTTGTGAATAAATGTGTGCAAAGTTTTCAAGTAGATACCAAGAAGAGAAATTGCCAGGTCATCTGGTAACTCTACTCATTTTTTTAAATAATTCTTTTTCATGTTTATTATTTTTCAATCCTAACCTGAAGATATGTTTACTGATTCTAGAGAGAGAGGAAAAGAAGGAGGGGGTGGGGAGGGAGAAGGGGAGAGGGAAAGGCAGAGAGAGAGACAGACAGAGACAGAGACACTGATGTGAGAGAAAAACATCTATCTGTCGCTGGATCGGTTCCCTCCTGCACTCGCCCCAACCAAGGACGGAACCTGCAACCTAGCTATGCGCCCTGACCAGGATTCAAACCCGCAACCTTTTGGTGTACAGGACAATGCTCCAACCAACTGAACCACCCAACCAGAGCTCTAGCCCTAATGTTTTGAGGAACTGCCATACTGGTTTCCATAGTAGCTACACAAGTTTACATTCCAACCAGCAGTGACTGAGGGTTCCTTTTCCTCCACAACCTCTCCAACACTTGTTACTACCGGTCTTGTGGATAGTAGCCATTCTAACAGGTGTTAGGTAGCATCTCTTTGCAGTTTTTTAATTTATTTTTAAATTATAGTTTACATTCAATATCATTTTGTATTAGTTTCACATGTACAGCACAGTGGTTAGAAAATCATGTACTTTACAGAATGCCTCCAGCCCCCACCTTGCTCCCTGCTGCTTCAAGTACTCAGCTGGCCCTATATCAATTTTACCTTCTTTATTTTTATATTTTATTATGTGTTTTTATTAAAATATTAGGGTAATACTGGTTAATAAAACCACCATACAGGTTTCAAGTGTATAACTCAATAAGAAATCATCTGCTTACTGCATGGTGTACTCACCACCCCAAGACAAGTCTCCTTCCATCCCCATTTATCCCTGCTTTGCCCACATCCCCTCTCCCCAACCTCCTTTACTTCTGGCCATCACCACATTGCTGTCCATGTTTATGTGTCACATGTGTGTGTGTGTATCTATGTGTGTATGTGTGTATATATACATATGTTCTTAATTCCTTCACTCGTTGTCCCCTGGCCCCTCAAACACGCTCCCCTCTGACAGCTGTCAGTCCGTTCTCTGTACCTATGCTTCCGTTTCTATTTTGTTTGTTAAATTACTGTGCTGATTAGATTTCACATGAAAGTTAGACCATACGGTACCTGTCTTTCTCTGACTGACTGCTTTCACTTAGCATGATGCTCTCCAGGTTCACCCGTGCTGTCACACAAGGTAAGATTTTCTTCTGTTTCATAGCCAAGGAGTATTCCACAGAGTAAATGTACAACAGATTTTTTTTATCCACTCGTCTACTTATTGGCACTTGGGCTAATCAGATCTTGGCCACAGTAAATAATGCTACAATAAACAGAGGGGTGCAAATAGTCTTTTGAATCAGTGTGTTGGTTTTCTTTGTATATATTCCCAGAAGTGGATAAATGAGTCAAAAGGTACTTCCATTTTTAATTATTTGATGGATCTCAATACTGTTTTCCACAGTAGTTGCACCAGTCTGCATTTTACCAAAGATTCAAAGAACTAGTACCTATCCTTCTCAAACTATTCCAAAATATCCAAGAGGGGGGAAGATTTCCAAGCTAATTTTACAAGACCAGATAATCCTAATTCTAAAACCTGAGAAAGATGCTACAAAGAGAGAAAATTATAGGCCAATATCTCTGATGAACAGAGATGTTAAAATCCTCAAAAAATATTAGCAAACTGGATCCAGCAATACATTAAAAAGATCATAAACCATGATCAAGTGGGATTTATTCCAGAGCTGCAAGGTCAGTACAATATTTGCAAATCGATAATGTGATACATCACACACACGAAATGAAGGATAAAAATCACATGAGCATGATAATAGATGCCAAAAAAGCAATCCATAAAATCCAGCACCCATTTATGATAAAAACGCGTAGTAAACTGGGAATAGAGGATCTTACCCCAACTTAAAAAAGGCCCTGTATGATAAACCCACAGCCAATATCATATTCAATGGGCAAAAACTACAAGCGTTTCCGTAAGATCAGGATCAAGACAGGGATGACAGTTTTCATCAATCTTATTCAACATAGTTCTGGAAGTTCTAGACACAACGATCAAGAGAAGAAATAAAAGGCATCCAATATGGAAAGGAGGAAATAAAACTGTCCTTATGTACAGATGGCAGGATATTGTACATAGAAATCCCTAAAGACTCCACCAAAAAAACTACTAGAACTAATAAATAGTCAGTAAATTAGTAAGATAAAATATTAATATTCAGTAACGGGTGGCATTTTATACATCAATAATGAACTATCAGAAAGAAAAAATATGAAAATAATCACACTACTGCAGCAACAAAAAAAAATAAGTTACTTAGGAATAAATTTTGAGCATGGAGGTAAAACACCTATAGTCAGAAAATTATAGAATATGGAAGAAGGAAATTGCAGAAGACACAAACAAGTGGAAGCACATACCAAGTTCATGGATCGGAAGATTTAACACAATTAAAATGTCCATACAACCCAAAGTAATCTATAGATTCAACACAATTCCTATGAAAATACCAATGATCTTCTTCTATTTCTTAGCTAAGTCCCTTTAACATTTCATATAATAATGGCTTGGTGATGATGAACTCCTTCAACTTGACCTTCTCTGGGAAGCACTTTATCTACCCTTCCATTCTAAGTGACAGCTTTGCTGGATAGAGCAATCTTCAATGTACGTCCTTGCCTTTCATGACTTCAAATACTTCTTTCCAGCACCTTCTTGCCTGTAAGGTTTCTTTTGAGAAATTAGCTGATAGCCTTATGGGCGCTACTCTGTTAGGTAACTCTCTCCTTTCCTCTTGCTGCTTTCAAGATTCTCTCCTTATCTTTAATCTTGAGTAATTTAATTGTGATGTGTCTTGGCGTGTTCCTCTTGGGTCCAACTTCTTTGGGACTCTCTGAGCTTCCTGGACTTCCTGGAAGACTATTTCCTTTGCCAGATTGGGGAAGTTCTCCTTCATTACTTGTTTGAATAAGTTTTCAATTTATTGCTCTTCCTCTTCTCCAACTGGCACCCCTGTGATTCAGATGTTGGAAAGTTTAAAGTTGTCCCAGGGGTTCCTAAGCCTCTCCTCATTTCTTTGAATTCTTGTTTTTTCATTCTGTTTTGGCTGAATGTTTATTTCTTCCTTCTGTTCCAAATCGTTGATTTGAGTCCTGATCTCCTTCCCATCACTGTTGGGTCCCTGTATATTTTTATTTCCTGTTGTATAGCCTTCACTTCTTCCTTTATTTTATGTCCATACTCAATCATTTCTGTGAGCATCCTGATTACCAGTGTTTTGAACTCCACATCTAATAGGCTGGCTATTTCCTCTTCACTTAGTTCTTTTTCTGGAGTTTTGATCTGTTTTCATTTGGGCCATACTTCTTTGTCTCAGTGCACCTGTTACATTGTAAGGGGTGGAGCCTTAGGTATTCACCAGGGTGAGGCAACTCACTTCACTGCGTTGTTGTGCTGTATGTGGGGGAGGGGTCTGAGAGGGAACAATGCTGCTTGCTCAGCTCTCCTGCTTTCAGTCACTTTCCCCACTACTCACAAGTGAATTGGGCCCTTCTACTGCTGATTCCCAGGTTGGTGCACATTCCAGGACCCCGTGGGTCCCTCCAACAGACTCTCCTATGAGACTGGCAGTTTCTCCCGCTGCCACAACCCTCACAGATTTTTACAATCAGAGGTTTTGAGGATTTACCTCCCCATTTTGGAACCCTAGGTTGTGCAGTCTGTCTTGCTCTCCAGCTGTTCCTTCTGGTTTATCCGCATGCAAATATGGGAGTATGAGTTCACCAGCCACTGTCTTGCCCTCCTTGTCTGCTAGCCACTGACTTGCCACACATCCCCTCTGCCTCAACTGCCCATCACCACCCCTCCTACCATTCTGGATGAATGTTTCTTCTTTAACTCCTTGGTTGTCAGACTTTCATACAGTTTGATTTTCTGGCAGTTCTGGTTGTTTTTTGTTTTTAAATTCATTGCTGTCCTTTTGGTTGTGCAAGGAAGCAAAGCGTAGCTACCTATGATACCATCTTGGCTAGAAATCTAGGGTTTTCTATATAAAGAATCATGTCATCTGCAAAAAGTGATGCTTTTTCTTCTTCATTCCCAATCTGGATGCTTATTATTTCTTTCTCTTACTTGATTGCTCTGGCTAGGACTTCCTTAGAGGAAAAGCTTATAGCTTTTCACCACTGAGTATTATTAGCTAAGTGTTTTTCATACAGGGCATTTATAATGTTGAGGCACTTTCCTTCTATAGCTATTTTATTATTTTAATAATAAATGGATGTTGTATCTTATCAAATTTTTTTTCTGCATCTATTGAGCAGGTTATATGATTTTGAACCTTTATTTTGTTAATGAGATGTATTACATTGATTGATTTGCATATGTTGAACCATCCTTGCACCCCTGGAATAAACTCCATTTGACTGTGATTAATTTTTTACTGTATTGTTGTATTCGACATGCTAGTATTTTGTTTAGGATTTTTTCATCTGTATCCATCAGAGATATTGGTCTGTGGCTTTCTTTTTTCATGTTATCCTTGCCAGGTTTTGGTATCAGGGTTATGTGGGTCTCATAAAATGTGTTAGGAAATATTGCCTCTTCTTCAATTTTTTGGAAGAGTTTGAGAAGACATATATCAAATCTTCTTTTAATGTTTGGTAGAATTCACTAGTGAAGCCATCTGGTCCTGGACATTTATTTTTGGGGAGGTTTCTGATGGTTGTTTCAATTTCCTCACTGTTGATGGGTCTATTTAGATTTTCCAACACTTCATGATTCTGTCTAAGAAGGTTATATATTTCTAGGAACTTATCCATTTCTTCTAAGTTATTGAATTTGGTAGCATAGAGTCTTTCATAATATTTCTAGTATGATTCTCTGTATTTCTGTGATGTCTGTGGTAACTTCTCTTTCATTTCTGATTTTGTTTATATGAGTCTTTTTTCTTCCTTAGTGAGTCAAGTCAGAAGCTTCTCAAGTTCATTAATCTTTTCAAAGAAACAGCTCTTTGTTGAATTAATTTTTACTATAGTCTTTGTTCTCTAGTTCATTCGATTCTGCTCTAAATTTTATTATTTCCTTTCTTCTCCTGACTTTGGGCTGCTTTTCTAGGTTCATTAAGTTCTAAGGCTAGGTTGTTTACTTGAAATTTTTCTTGTTTCTTGAGGTAAGCCATATATGCTAGTTGAACACTTACTTCCTACCAAAAGTCTTCCATGAAACTCCTTTTAACTCTGATATGTCTTACTTTCTTTAATAAGTATACAAGCAGCTCTTTTTGTTTTCCCACTTTATTGTACTTACCGTTCTTATATCATTCCAATTATCTGTTGAGTAAAAACAGCCTTTGCTATACCTACTTGACTATTTGGGGTTTGGGGGTTGCTTTTTTTGTGTGTGTGTTTTTTTTCATTTAACCATTGACAATACCCCTAAAGAACAGATACTATCCTTACACCAATTTAATACATGGGAAAATTGAGATTTTTCAAAAGTAATTTTGCTTAAGCTCACACTGCTAGAAATTAATAAAGTTAGTACTCAAATTCAGCTTATCAGCTAGTATTACATATTACTTATTTAAACTTTAATCTCAAACTAAACTTTGTTTCAGAATATAGAGAGGAAGCAAGAAGACATGTTCCTGGCATACAATAGGAGAGTGGTAAATGGATGAAAGTACTGGTTAATGATAGTTATTGAAAGCAATCTAGCAAATTAATAAAAAACAATATCACACTTGATAATAACAGAAGATAACTATTATTACAGAGCAACTACATAGTAATTTTCTAGGATAAGAGGTCTGAACCTTCTATCTAGTGAAATTATCCCATTAGAATATTCTGTATTTGCCTATAGCTAACCTCTCATACTTTTTGTATCTGTCCCTGACAAAAACAATGTCCTTACTCTGAGCCCAGTGACAAGTGTGACTAAGAGAGAAGTCCCCCAGAGGCAGTGTTTCAGGTAAACAAGCCTTTCCTCAGAGACAGAGCCCTCAGAACAGAGTCACTGCTAGCACAGGAGGTCCAGGGAATCTGAATCTGTCCACAATTTACATGGAAAGAGAAGTCTTCCCTCAAACTGGCAAACACCTGTGGTACCTCACAGACTAGAGACCATTTACCAATTTTCACCATAAATGAGCCAGGGCTCACAAAGGCTCTAATGTTTTCAAGATCAGATGCCAGAAAGTGGCAGAACTGTGATTCGAACGGATGCCATGACCTCCAAAGCCCTTTCACACAGCCCACCCCTTGCTTCATTTTGTTTCACTGGCATTCAGAGGTCATT
The DNA here is from genome assembly GCA_004026765.1 of Micronycteris hirsuta. NCBI lineage: Eukaryota > Metazoa > Chordata > Mammalia > Chiroptera > Phyllostomidae > Micronycteris > Micronycteris hirsuta. The sequence goes on from PVJI01002376.1 coordinate 87,579, forward strand.
GCAAGTGAAAATAAATACTTCCAAGTTAGTGGACTACACTGGTACTTTGCATCTGCGTATGAAATGCAATGCTGTGGCTTCCCTCATCTCCAAGTTCCAGATACCAAGGCAACCAGCAGCTTCAAGTAACTCACAGTAGATAAACTCAGAAGCAGTGCAAGGTAAGAAAGGGAGAAACTATATCTAGGAATCCTAGGATTTACACACAAAAGCTATTGAAGGGGAGATTTTTTTTTTTTCACTCTAAAATATGCCTCTTTGGCATAAGGATTATCTCGGGCTGATTATTTTTAAAAAATAGCAGGCATAGGAAAATCTCTGAAAACCCAGCAGAAGTTACCCTTCTAAAAGAGGCATTTCCATTTAGAAAGGAAATCTGCATTTGTAAGGGTGTCTACCCCTCTGCACCAAAAAGAGGAGATGACTGTTAGGTCGGAGTCGCTCAGGAAACCAGACTGACACAGCAAGCTAAGGAGCAGGGTTTATTAACCGGGAATAAGAGGGAAAGTGGAGCCAACCAAGGGAGGCTGGGACTCATGGGGGAAAGTGGGGCCAACCTAGGGAGGTTGGGGAGCCAATCAAGGGAGGTTAGGACTCGTTCTATTGTTCTTAGGGCAGGGTTTTTAAGCGCAAAAACCCACAAAGAGTAACTGGTTGGGGTGTCAGAGTCTGGCTAGAGCTGGTTGCTGGGTGCTATTTCTGGGGACCATTGTTCTTGATACATCTTGTCAGGCTCAAGTTAAAGCCGCATCCTGTTATGCTGGATAGGCTGACCCCAGACCCCAATCTTAGCTAGGCATCTGTTTGTCCTGGGTAGGGTTGGCAGGCAGTTTCCCAAGGTACAGATTTCTACCTAGTGATTTTCCATTCCTCCTAGGCCTGCCTAGGTCTGTCAATGACTGTATCTCTAGAAAATCTTATTGATAAAGAAGGCAACTGACTTAACTCTGTGTAACCACTATAGACTTTTTACCGTGCCTGGCAGCAAAACACACACACACACACCGCCCCCCCTTTTTGTCCTTAGCTGGAGATGGTATTTAAAGTGGGGGCTAGTGCCATTTAAGGGAGTTACTCAGTTTTCCTGGGTCTCTGCCATGTATACAGGAGGCATACATGATATTAAACTTCTGTTTTCCTCCTGTTAATCTATATTTTATTACAAAGAGAGTCTTAGCCAAGAAACTAGAAGAAAAATTGCTTTTCCTCCCCTACACTATCTTTTTGAGGACTTAACAAGGATAAAAACCTTCAGAAGTCTCTTGGAACAGCTTTTCACATTCTATCACGAGAGACAATGAAAGAGCATGGAAACTGCTTTCGTAAATCTCAGGCAGGTTAACAGATAATTATGAAAACTTTCAGCCTTCTGCATATACAGTTTTCAACTGAAGGCTAAGAAAGAAATTCTGCGTTACCTAGTCTCCTTACCAAACTGTCTATAGACAACTCAGAAATTCTCATTTGCACCAGTAATTAATAAGCATGTGAGTTGCCCACAATTTTTCGTAAACACAAATCTAATTTTTCATGTTTACCAAAATTTTATAAAGCTCTACTTACAACAAATCTTGGCACATTCTGAAGTTCTCCTCAATCTGTAAAACATCTGGGAAAATTATTTTTTCACAATATTTAATCTGCTTAGTCAAAAATCATCTAAAAATTTTTAATTTGCATTTTATCAAAACTTTTAAAATCATTTTATTGTTCAATTACATTTAACACACAATATTGTATTACTTTCAGGTACACACCCCAGTGATTAGACATTATATAACTTACGAAGTAATCATCCCAATAAATCTCATATTTATTTGACCTTATACATAGCTATTAAAATACTATTGACTATATTCCCTATGCTATACTTTACATCCCTATGACTATTCAGTTACTACCAATTTGTACTTCTTAATTCCTTCACCTTTTTTACCCAATCCCCCAACAACCCTCCAATCTGGCAACCACCAAAATGTTCTCTACATCAATGGGTCTGTTTCTGTCCTGCTTGTTTTTTTTACATTCATTTATTGATAGATATGTATTTATTGCCATTTTATGGTTCATATTTCTGATCTTTTTTCTCCTTTTCTTTTTAAGGACAACTCTTTAACATTTCATGTAATACTGGATTGGTAGTGATAAACTCCTTTATCTTGTCAGGGAAGCTCTTTCTCTCTCCAATTCTAAATGATAGCTTTGTCTATGGCTATACAACCCTGAACACGCCCAATCTCCTCTGATCTAAAGGATAGCTTTGCTGGGTAATTTTGGTTATCAGTCACTGTCTTTCATCATTTTGAATATTTCTCATCAATTCTTTCTGGCCTTCAAAGTTTCTGTTGAGAAATCAGCTGACAATTTATGGGAACTCCCTTGAAGGTAACTAACTGCTTTACTCTGGCTGCTTTTAAGATTCTATTTGGGTTTTGTTTTGTTTTTTTAAGATTTTGTTTATTTATTTATTTATTTTTAGAGAGAGGGGAAGGAAGGGAGAAAGAGAGGGAGAGAAACATCAGTGGGTGGTTGCTTCATGTGTGCCCCCTACTGGGGTCCTGGCCCACAACCCAGGCATGTGCCCTGATTGAGAATCGAACCAGCAACTCTTTAGTTCACTTAGGCCAACACTCAACCCACTGCACCACACCAGTGAAGGCAAATTCTATTTGTTTTTAACCTCTTGCATTTTAATTATGATGTGCCTTTATGTTGAACTCTTTGGGTTCATCTTGTTTGGGACTCTCTGTGTCTCTTGGACTTGTATGTCTATTGCTTTTGCTAGGTTAGAAAAGTTTTCTGTCATTATTTTTTAAAATAGATTTTCAATTTCTTGCTCTCTTTCTTCTCTTGGTATCCTCATGATGCAAACATTGGTACACTTGAAGTTGTCCCAGAGGCTACTTACACTATCCCCATTTTTAATTTTTTTCTTTTTTCTGTTGTGACTGGCTGTTTTCTGCTTCATTACACTCCAAATTGCCGTTTTGATTCTTGGCTTCATCTACTCTACTGCTTATTCCCTGTAAATTAACCCTCATTTCACTTAGTATACCTTCCATTTCTGACTGGTTCTTTCTTATGGTTTCCATGTCCTATCTTATGCTGTTGCAGTTCTAAGCTCTTCTATTCTTCCCCTAAGTTTATTGAGTATCCTCATAACCAGTATTTTGAACTCCACATCTAGTAGATTGGTTGTCTCCATTTTGTTTAGTTATATTTATGTAGTGTTGTTCTGTTCTTTCATTTGGGACATATTTCTTTGTCTCCTCATTTTGGCAGCTGCCTGTGTTTGTTTCTGTGTATTAGGTAGAGCTGCCATATCTCCTAGGCTTGACAGAGTGGCCTAATGCAATAGGAGCCCTGTATGGTCCAGTGGCACAGCCTCCCTATTTGCCCACATTGCACACTCCAGACATGCCCCCATGTAGGCTTTGCATATTCTCCTGTTGTAGTTGAGCCTTGATTGCTATTGGCATGTCAGTGAAAAGGATTTACCCCCAAGCCGATCAGCTCCAAGGACTGGCAGTGAACACAGCGGAGGATCAGCTGTGCAGAGGCCCAGTCCACAGAGCAGGAATTACTTCAGCAGGGCTCTGATGCCTGAGTCTGCCCCTTGAGTATGTCACTTTTGGAGGTGGTTGGGAGATACTTCAATGTAGTCTGAAGGTGTCCACTGGGTGTGTTGTCTCTGGGGCCTCCCAGGAGGTGCAGGCCAAGGTCAGCCATCCCCTGTGTTCTGGCCATGGTCACCTGGCATGAACTACGAAGCCATCTGAAGATGGCTGCTACTTGTGCTGTGCTGAAAGGTGCCTAGGAAAGGCCACACTGTGAACCAAGACTGGTTATCACTAGTGCCAGGCCTCGGGCCACATAGTAAGAGGTGCAGGGCACACAAAAGTACACAGAGGCACATGGCAGCCAGATGCTGCTTGTTTGAGAGATTTTAGGAAAGTCTAAAGTGTGAGCCAAGCCACTCATATGGAAAAGCCACTGGAAACAGCTTGGATGGGCCCACGAGATTCTCCAGGAATCTCTAGGGTGGGGTGAACAGTCATAGCCAGGTTGATGAAGATTCAGATATGGTGCCCACCTGCCTGCTCTGTGCACGGAGGGCTCAGGAAACGAACACTAGCCTCTGCTAGCACTTCTGTTTGAGAGAAAGCTTCCCCTCCAGCTTTCGCAATGATGCCAGACACTTCAGTTCCTCCCCATATGCCTCTAATGCTTCTCAAGACATGACCCCAGTGCTGGAGCTTAAAGGGAGTAAGTCTGAGTAAGTCCTTGTATGAGTCACTTAAGAGGAACCTCCTGGGACTCCAGAAGTTTCTATCTTCCTTAGCCTCAATCCCCGCTGGTTTTTACAGCCAGAAGTAATGGGGACTTCTCTTCCTGGCACTGGAACCTTGGACTGCGGGGCTGGTGTGGGCCCCCCTCACTCCCCAGGGGAGACCTCTGCAGCTGAGATCTCCCTCCTGATTTTTATCTGCCACACATGGGTGTGGGACCAGCTTGTTCTGCATCTCCACCCATCTTACCAGTTTTGATGTGGCTGCTTCTTTATATCTTTAGTTTTAAGACTTCTGTCTGGCCAAATTTCAGGCAATTCTGAATGATGGGTATTCTGTTGTTTAGTTGTATTTTTGATGTGGTTGTGGGATGATTTCAGCACCATGAAAACCGAGACTTGTCATCTTGACTGGAAGTTCCCAAACATTTAAAAATACACTTAGAGCATAGATTAATTCTGATAGTTTGACTATTTGTACTTTGGACATTTGAAATGCCATTGCTATAGATTTCCAGGGAAATTCCCTGGCAAAATCTCAGAATTCATGAACTCTACAACTCCTCACTCCTTCCCAGCCACCAGCAAAGTCTCTGTCACTTACTCACAGTTCCCAAGCAAAATGAAAATTGTCTGGCAATACAGGAATGTCTACTCGATTTAACAAAGTCTTATTAAGCATTTTGTTTACCACTGTAGGTAGCCGCTGTGGCTGATATAAAAAGCATTTGACTGAGTTTGCCTGAAGAAGTTTTCAATTCAAAAAGCTAATAAATATCAGCAGAAACTCTAACAATAGCAAAACACATTGGGGTAGTGTCTCAGTGTGTTCAGGCTGCTATAAACAAAACTACCATTGACTGGGTGACTTAATCAACAAATATTTATTTTTCACAGTTCTGGAGGCCGGAAAGTCTAAGATCAATGCACAAGCAGGTTCGGTGTCTAGTGAGAGCCCACTTCTTGATTCACACAAGGTCACCTTCCTGCTGTGTCCTCACTTGACACAAAGAGAGAGAAGCATTCTCTGGGATCCCTTTATAAGGGCACTAATCCATTCATGAGGGCTCTACCCTCATGACCTAATCACCTTGGTAGTTAGAATTTCAATGTATGAACTTTAGAGAGACACAAACATATCAGTCCATGAAAAGCAGGAACAGTAAAAGACAAGGAGCATCCTCATGCATGATGCAGGTCTGATGTCTGTGGAAGATAAGAGGAAAGGAAGGAAAACTGAACTTATAGCAAAGGTCCAACAAAGGTTCACCTGCTAGCACAGTCCCACACTTGGAGGAATGGGTCTGCCTTGCTATCACTTCTGTAAACAAGTACTGGCTAGGAGAGGCCCACAGGAAACATAACTTCATAGTGATGATGGAAGCTGGACTATCAGTCAATCATGCTCCACAGCAGGAGACCTGAGGGGGATATTTTCTTGGACACCTCAACATGTAAACCAACCTGATAATAATAGCTAAGATTTAATGAGTACTTACTGCATAGAAGAAAGTTTCTTCATTCATATCTTAATACTTATAACCATTATTATTATTATTAACACTATTACAGACAAGGAAGCTAATGCACAAGTAGTAGTCCGTGAGCAAACTAGTGTCAGAACTGTATCTGGTATCTATAACTGCTCACTACCACAAAAATTTGAGTCTAAAGCGGTTATTTTCTCTAACAAAAATTAAATCAGGAGTTTTCAAGATGGCGGCAAGATAGGTGGAAACAGAATCCACATCCCACTGCCCACTGGTGAAACACTGAGCCAATCTTCTGAGGAACAGAGCAAACAGCCAACAGTATTCCAGCATATATGAAGATTGGAGACCCAAATTTTACGGGACATTGAATGATCGGACAGTGAGACATTAAAACCTGGAGCTGTGAAAAGACCAGAGTTAGACCCAAACAGGGGTCATCCCAAAAAACAGAAACAGTGAGACAAATTTTACTTTGCTACTCCAGAGAACTTGGAAGGTGGGAGCGGTGAACACCAGTACACTTGCTGGAAGAGGAAATCCACCAACAGAAAACAAAGGAAGAAGGTAAAGGAAGTGGGTAGTAGAACCCACACTAACCTTAATCCAGGACCGACCTGGAAATACAACCAACTGGTGGAGAAATTACCCACAACAAACAACTGAACAAGAGTGAGAGAGAAGCCTCAAAACCTTGTTCACACAGAATCAGCTTCAACACAACCTATCCACACCTACACAACAGAATACAAGGCATGGTTGATGGAGTGACCCTCAGTAAACCAGCTGGAGGAAAGGACCCACCAAAGAAAGACCCAACAACAATCAAAACCTAAAGACATACAAAGAGCCAACATAAACAACAGCCCAAGACCAGCAAACTCAGGAGATTAAGGAGGCTGCACCACTGAATCTCATAGGTATTCTACCATAGAAGTTCATACCATAAGCACAGGAAGTCACAAAAGATCAATTTAAGAAACAGAGGCTAACAAGAAGAGTCTCACAATGGGAAGACAAAGAAACAATCCCCAAATGAAAGGAAAGGAGGAAGCCCCAGAAGGAATGATAAACAAAACAGAGGCAAGTCAACTATCAGATACTGAGTTCCAAGCATTGGTCATCAGGAAGCTCAATGAGCTCACACAAATTACCAGAAACTACAGGGAAACTACAATGATCTCACTGCAAACTATATCAACATGAAAAAGGAAATAGAAACTATCAACAAGGGCCAAGAGGAAATGAAGAATACAATTTCTGAACTGAAGAACACAGTAGGAGTGAAAAGCAGACTCAATGAAACAAAAGACCGGTTCGGTGAGCTGGAGGACAAGGTAGGAAAAAACACCCAGAAAGACCAAGAAAAGTAAAAGAGGCTCAGAAGAAATGAAGAGTGATTAAGGGAAATGCAGAACAAGATGAAACATAATAATATCCATATAGTAGGGATACCAGAAGGAGAAGAAGAAGAGCAAGGGATAGAAAACCTGATTGAGAAAGTAATGATGGAAAACTTCCCTAATCTGATGAGAGAAAAAGTCACACAAATCCAGGAAACACAGAGTCCCAATCAAGAGGAACCCAAAGAGGCCCACTTCAAGACACATCATAACTAAAATGGCAAAATTCCAAGACAAAGAGAGAATCTTACAGGCAGCAAGGGAGAAACAGGAAGTAACACACAAGGGAGCCCCGATAAGCTTAGCAGCTGACTTCTCAATGGAAACGCTCCAAGCCAGAAGAGAATGGCAAGAAATGTTCCAAGTAATGAGAACCAGAGGCCTGCAACCAAGGCTACTGTACCCAGCAAGGCTCTCAATCAAGATAGAAGACCAAATAAGGAGCTTCCAAAACAAAAGAAGTCTAAAAGAATACACCTCCACCAAACCAGCTGTGCAAGAGATCCTGAAGGGACTGCTTTAAGGAAAGGAAGGAAAAAAGAGAGAGAGAGAAACAAGCAGGTATAAAAAACTGGCAATGAATAAGTACCTATCAATAATAACCTTAAACATAAATGGATTAAATGCTCCAATCAGGAGACATAGAATAGCTGAATGGATAAGAAAGCATGACCCACACATATGCTGCCTACAAGAGACCCACCTCAAGACAAAAGACCTACATAGACTGAAAGTGAAGGGCTGGAAACAAATTTTCCAAGCAATGGACAGGAACAAAAAGCCGGGGTAGCAATACTCATATCAGACAAAACAGATTTCAAAAAAAGGGCCATAAAGAGAGACGCAGAAGGACATTTCATAATACTCAAGGGAAGAATCCACCAAGAAGACATAAACATTGTAAATATATATGCACCCAACATAGGAGCACCCAAATACATAAAGAGGATACTGGAGGAATTCAAGAAAGATATTGAGAGGAACACAATTATAGTAGAGGATTTCAACACCCCACTGTCAAAAATGGACAGATTTTCCAAACAAAATATCAACAAAGATATTGTGGCATTGAACACTGCCCTAGATGAAATGGACTTAACTGATACATATAGAACCTTTCACCCCAAAGAAGCTAAATGCACATTCTTTTCAAATGCACATGGAACATTTTCAAAGATAGACCATATGATAGGACTCAAAACAAGCCTCAACAAATTCAAAAAAATTGAAATCATATCAAGTATTTTCTCTGACCACGAGGGACTGAAATTAGAAACTGACCCCAAGGGAAAAAAAAACCCAAACACTCAAAATCATGGAGATTAAATAGCATGCTATTAAACAACGAATGGGTCAAGAATGAGATTAGGGAAGAAACCAAAAAGTTTCTCAAAACAAATGAAAATCAACTGACAACAATCCAAAACTTATAGGACACAGCGAAGGCAGTCCTGAGAGGAAAGTTCATAGCGATACAGGCCTCCCTAAAAAGACAGAAACATTTCAAACAAACAGCCTAACCCTACACCTACAAGAACTCGAGGAACAACAAAGACAGCCCAGAGCAAATAGAAGGAAGGAAATAAGCAAGATCAGAGCAGAATTAAATGACATAGAGACTAAAAGCATAATTCTAAGGATCAATCAATCCAGAAGCCAGTTCTTTGAAAAGATAAACAAAATAGACAAGCCTTTAAGCAGGCTCATCAAGAAAAAAAGCAAGAGGACCCAAATAAACACAATCAGAAATGAAAGACGAGGGATTACAACTGATGCCACAGAAATACAAAGGATTGTAAGAAACTATTATGAAGAACTGTATGCCAAGAAATTAGAAAATGTAGGTGAAATGGACAAATTTCTAGAAAAATATAATCTTCCAAAACTGAATGAAGAAGCAGAAAGCTTGAACCGACCAATAACAGCAGACGAAACTGAAACAGCAATCAAAAAACTCCCAACACACAAAAGTCCTGGACCAGATGGTTTCACAGGAGAATTCTACAAAGAATTAAGGAAGAGCTAACCCCTATCCTTCAGAGACTATTCCAAAAAATCTAAAATGATGGAAGACTCCCAAACTCTTTTTTATGAAGTCAGCATCATCCTAATCCCAAAACCAGAAAAAGACACACAAAGAAGGAAAACTTCAGGCCAATATCACTGATGAACATACGTGCTAAAATCCTCAAAAAAAGTACTGGCAAACCACATCCAGCAATACATTAAGAAGATCATACACCATGACCAAGTGTGATTTTAGAACAAACACTTCAAAAATTTATATGGAACCATAAACGACCCCGAATATCTGTTGCAATTATGAGAAAGAAGAGCAAAGTAGGAGGGATCACAATACCAGATATCAAACTGTATCACAAGGCCACTGTAATCAAAACAGCCTGGTACTGGCATAAAAACAGACAGATCGACCAATGGAACAGAATAGAGAGCCCAGAAATAAACCCAAGTCTCTACGGTCAATTAATCTTCTACAAAGGGGACAGAAGCATAACATGGAGTAAAAATAGCCTCCTCAACAAATGGTGTTGGGAAATCTGGATGACTACATGCAAAAAAAATGAAACTCAATCACCAACTTACATCATACACAAAAATAAATGCAAGGTGGATAAAAGACTTAAATATAAGTTGTGACACCACAAAAGTCCTAGAGGAAAACATTGGTAGGAAAATCTCAGACATTCCATGGAACATCTTCACTGATATGCCCCCTAGAACAAGGGATATAAAGGAAAGAATAAACAAATAGGACCTCATCAAAATAAAAAGCTTCTGCATGGCTAAAGAAAACAGTATTAAAATAAAAAGAGAAACAACCATACGGGAAAACATATTTGCCAATGATACCTCAGACAAGGGTTTGATCTCCAAAATATATAAAGATCTCATACGACTCCACACCAGGAAGACAAAAAACCTAATTAAAAAATGGGCAAAAGACTTGAACAGACACTTCTCCAAGGAGGACATACAGAGGGCCCAGAGACATGAAAAGATGTTCAGCATCACTAGCCATCAGAGAGATGCAAATTAAAACCACAATGAGATACCACTTCGCACCAGTCAGAATGGCTATCGTAAACAAAGCAACAGATAGGTGTTGGAGAAGATGCGGAGAAAAGGGAACCCCAGTGCACTGTTGGTGGGAATGCAGACTGGTGAAGCCACTGTGGAAAACTGTATGGAATTTCCTCAGAAAACTAAAAATGGAACTGACTTTTGACCCAGCAATTCCACTGCTGGGATTACACCCTAAGAGCTCTGAAACTCCAATCCAAAAGAATTTATGCACCCCAATGTTCATAGCAGCACAATTTACAATAGCCAAGTGCTGGAAGCAACCCAAGTGTCCCTTAGCGAATGAGTGAATCAAGAAACTATGGTACATTTACACAATGGAATTCTACGCAGCAGAAAGAAAGAAGGAGCTTATACCCTTTGCAACAACATGGATGGAACTAGAGAGCATTATGCTAAGTGAAGTAAGCCAGGCGGTGAGGGACAAACACCATATAATCTCACCTTTAACTGAAACATAATCAACAAAAGAACAAAGCAAGCAAAATATAACCAGAAACATTGAAATTAAGAACAATCTAACAATAGCCAGAGGGAAGGGGGAGGGGACTGTGGGGAGAAGGATTTTAAGGACCTACTATAAAGGACACATGGACAAAACCAAGGAGGAGGGTGGAAGCAGGGGAGGGAGGTGGGTCTGGATGGTGTGAGGGGAGAGGAGAAAATGCAGACAACTGTAATTGAAGAACAATAAAGTATTTTTTTTAATTTTTAAATTAAAAACAATAAAATGATTACTGACAAAAAAAATTAAATCAAAGACTTTGGAAAAACTCATTAAAAGCAAGTTTGTAAATTATTACTGTCACCTTAAATGTAATTAAAACAATAAAAGAGATTATGAGAAAGAAATTCTAAAATCTGGGAAGATTCTCCAGCCATTCATTCAACAAAACTAACAAAAAATTCCCCCCCCTAATGGAGTTTACACTAATGGGAGGCAGGGGGCAGGGAAAGTAGGGGTGGATAATGAATACTATATAGTATATTAGGAGATGATCGGTTTAACAAGGAAAAATAAAACAGGGAAAGAAAGCAGTTGGTGAATAATAAGAAAGGACAATTTTAAACAGGAAGGTCAGGAAATGCATTGTCCCGTTGATGACCGAGTAAAGGTGAAGGATGGAGGGAGGGAAATGTGGAGGGAGAGCATTGGAGGTGCAGGGAAAACAGTATGTAAGGGACACAAAAACATGCCCGCACGTTCTAGCAACATCAAGGAGGTGAGTTTAGCTAGAGCAGAAAGAGTGAGCTGGGGAAGAGCAGGAGATGAGGTCTGAGAGAGAAAGGGGGCAAAACATACAAGGTCTTGTGTGGTGGGACACTCTAAAGGCTTCAGCTCGAGTGTGGCGGACCCCCACCTTGGAGGTGCTGAAGAAAAACAAACTCGCTTTTCTTATAAAGGAATCACTTGGACTGCTTGTAGAGAGCACAGATCAGAGTTCGGAGCAGTAAGGATGGAAGCAGGAAAACAAACTTAAAGTCCACTGCAGAACCCTGCATGCAGATTTCAATCTCCACTCAAAAAAATTCCAAAGAGAAATTGAAGAAATCCAAAAATTAAAGAATCTAAATTGGGAATGATGGAAGGTGCATGAGGGATGTGCCTTAAGCTGGAATAATGTATTACTACAACAGCGGAACCATACCTAAGGATGGTTCTGTGCTACCCCTTTGCCTATCTGCTCTCCCACTGGTTCCCCTACCTGCTCCTTCACATGACTGAACCCCCAAAACTTCAGTGCCTCGGTTTCCTTCACAGCTGGCCACTGGGGGTCTTAAGCTGATGAGACACTACCAGGAGACCAGACATCATGCGGAGGGGAAAGGTCAGGGTATTTCTCCCCCCACCTCCTCTATTTCAGGTGGCATCTCCAGCAATAGCCACATCTCCTCTGCTGTTTTGGCACCCATGGTAGCCCCCTCCACATCTCCAGTTACCACTGCGTGACCCTGTTCTCATCAGGCAGCTCTCCTGCTACAGTTCAGCATCCGCCAGGTAACCCTCCCATCCCACCACCCCTCTGATAATACCAACTCCTCTCTTTGTCCCTTTAGACCACAGGCTGGTAGCTGCTTCCTGTGGTTAGTAACCTTTGCCTTGCATGACAGATGCGTATTTGCTCCTTTGACACTTCCAATACCTTTGTAGTTAGTTCCCTATATTTAATTCCCACTATTAAACCACTTTATGATAGTTGTTTCTCTGACTAGATCCTGACTACTATACTCTACATCAAAAGATACACAAATAAGTATACCTTCAAATAGTGTGTCAAATTAAAATCTGGAAAATGTGTACATATTATTCTGTATGATCCACACTATTCCTATCAACTCCTTCCCAGGGAAATCGGGCTGAAGGAATAATAGGGGTGATGGAAGAAGAGAAGAGAAGGCAAGAGAAAACAGGGGCGGTATGAGAGGGAGAGACAGGAAATGCGATAGGGCATGTACTGGGTGCCACTGTTTCGGTGCTTTGCAAACATCCTCGTATCAGAAAGCCAAGGGAGAAGCCCCAGAGGTTCCTCAGGGCATGCAAGTCTGGTGCAAAACCCCATCCCAGTCCTCTGGAGAGCCTGCTGCCACCAGTCAATATAACAAGGCACTAGGCACTCCTGGGGCACTGTCCCCGGAACTGCCAGAAATGAGGATCTTGCTTTCACCTGCATTGTAGTCAGAGCATATAATAATGAAAAAGTCAGAGGAGGGGAGTCTACGCACAGAAAAGTCAATAGAAATAAACTTACGGTGTCTGACAAAGATACCATCCATGTTTGCTATAGAATGTCACCAAACAAAGCACCCACACCGTGCTGCACGCATGAAAGAGTGTGAGACTTCCACAAGCAGCCTTGGGCTGACACTTATTAATGTTGCAGATAAGTAGTGCATCAACAAGGATAGAAAATTTAGCTTCAAGTACATGCAGAGAACAACAAATTCTATAGAAAAATAGTTAAGGTGATATTGTGTTGCAAATGTGTTTGGTAAAAAGGAAATGCTGAGTTGACCGTGGAGAAAACAGGTACCTACACTGATCAAAAAACATGACTTCAGCACTATAGCTGTTAGTCACCACTTAGTTTAATTCAAACAGGAAGCATGTCCTTGAAAATCATCACATAAAAGGTCATCACCATATTTGTGTAAGACCTAAAAATATTAGATAATATTTACTGACTTGTTATATATTAAATAAAACCCATAAAAACCTTGAATTACCTGAAAGCCTTTCTCTCAGGAGAGGAAGTAGTTTGTGGTGTAGTCTGAGAGCTTTTTAAAGTGTGACTTTGATCCCCATCTGCTGTAATCAGGGCAAGAGAGGAACGCTGATGGGAAAACAAGCAGGATCATTTCCTTAGTAGTATTAGGAGTATTCCTTAGCAACGTTCTGCCTGGAAGTTAGTTCTTCATACGCCAAAATTGTGGACAGGGAGACAGGAAGGGAACAATCACTGAAATGAGAGTTATTATACACACATTTTATGTAGTCCTAACAACAATCCGTTCCCCTAGATATGCAAAGGCACATATCCAGAGGGGTGTGAAAAATGTTATTGCTATATCCCTGATAAACTGCAGACTGGACTTCAAACTCCAAATATGGATAGAGACCCTCACCCCCAATTAACATGATAAGCACACTCAAGAGAATTCTGAGGGCAATTAATGATATAACAGCAACCAGACCAGAATGATGAGATATCTTGGGGGGGGGGGGGTTGGCCCTGTGGCTGGATGTTGCAGGGTGTATTCCTGACACAAAGTGACACAGGACCTAATAAATGGAATTCAGGCAACAAGAGAAGCAAGCCATTGAAACAGGACAAAAGAACCCCCCAGAAATTGGAATTTAAAATCCTTTAGATAAAGGTCTGAATATGAAGCAAATGCAGATTGTATTTACAACTATCTTTCAAGTCCTGGCAACTTATTCCAAAATCTAATAAGCACATTTTCCACTGCATAAAAGTCTTCTCCACAAACATGGCCAAGGTTAAATTTATTATCTGTCCCCTTGTTGGCATACTTTTCCTGGCTTAACTCCCATTCAAACTCAATCCTCCTTTGTTTTCCTCTAGTACAGAGACAGGTAGAAAAACTAATATCCTGCCTTTCTTACAGCTATAGTTTGTCAATAAGACATAGAAAGGCTATATTACCCAAAGAAATCTACAGATTTAATGAAACCCTATCAAAATTCCAATGGCATTTTTCACAAAACTAAATTCTAAAATTTGTATGGAATCACAAAAGACTCCAAACAGTCAAAGCAATCTTGAAAAAAAAAAGCTAGAGATATCATGTTTCCTTATTTCAAACTATACTACAAAGCTATAGTAATCAAAACAGTATGGTATTGGCATAAAAAACAAACACAGAAATCAATGGAACAGAAGAGAGCACAGAAGTAAACCCTCAGATATATGGATAATTAATTTATAACAAAGGAGCCAAGAACATACAATGGGGAAAGGACAGTCTTCAATAAATGGTGTCAGGAAAACTGAATAGCCACATGCAAAAGAATGAAACTATTAAAAATTAACTCAAAATAGAGTAAAAACTTGAAACCATAAAATCTCTAGAAGAAAACACAGGCATGTAAAATCCTTGACATTGGTCTTAGCAATGTTTTTTGGATATGCCTCCACAGGCAAGGGAAACAAAAGCAGACATAAACAAATGGAACTACACCAAACTAAAAAGCTTCTGCACAGTAAAGGAATCCACCAACAACATTAAAAGGCAACCTACTGAATGGGAGAAGATATTTGTATCATATCTTATAAGGGGTTAACATCCAGTATATAAAGAACTCATAGCTCAACAACATAAAAATAATCTGACTAAAAATTGGGCAGGACGTCTAAATAGACATCTTTTGCAAAGAAAATATAAAGACCACCTCACACCTTTTAGAATGCTTATTATCAAAAAGACAAGAAAAATAAGTGTTGGCAAAGATGTGGAAAAGGGAACCCTCATACATTGTTGGTGGGAATGTAAACTAGTACAATCACTATAGAAACTGTATGGAGATTCCTCAAAAAGCAAAGAATAGAACGACCATATGACCTGGCTATTCCACTTCGGGGTATTATATGAATAATACAGGAACACTAATTCAAAAACATACAGCATTCGAATGTTCACTGCAGCATTGTTTACAATAACCAAAATAAACAATCTAAGTGCCCATTAAGGGATGAATGGATAAAGATGATGCGGTATCTATATACAATGGCTACTGTTCAGCCATAAAATAGGAAATCTTGTCATTTGCAACAACAACATGGATGGACCATGAGGGTATTATGCTAAGTGAAATAAGACAATAGATGCAAAAAGGCAAATACTGTATGATTTCATTTATATGTGGAACTAAAAATAAAATAAAACTCACAGAGAACAGATGGGTAGTTACAGAGGAAAAATGGGTTGAGAGGACAAAACAGGTAAGGGGGTCAACTATTTGATGATGGATACTAACTAAATTGGTAGTGGTGAACACTATTCATTGTATATACATATCAAATTATAATGGTGTACACATGAAATATATATAATCTAGTATACCAATTTTACCACAAAGATATAGAAAGAAATCAAGGTGTGGAGGGGTGCTCTTTTCTAGAATAAAGTCTCTCCAAGACCCAGAGCCCACAGTTCCTTCTCCTTTCCTTCTGCCTGGAAGGTAAATCCCCTCACGTGCAGGTAGTTGCAACCACAAAGGTAAAAAAAAAGGCTCATGCTAGGGATGGAAGAGCAGGAAAACAGGAGGAGGCTGCTTATGGCGGCTCCACTGAGCCACAATCCCAGCCGCCACGTTATTGTAAAGCGAGAAAAACCAAGCCCAGTGATTTAAGCTGCTATGAGACAGGCTTTGTGTTTAAAGACAACATAATCCTCACTGGAATATCCCCAAATCCTTTCCACATATTGGTAATGTTATACCCATCCCACAAGTGGCTCCAGCATGATCCTAAAATAATCTCTAAATCCTGCTCTTTTACCAATCCCTGTTTGCTTCTCATTCTGCTCCCACGCCATCTCTTACAATCCTTCTCTTGTTTCTCCATCACCTCGTCTATCTTCACATTCACCATATCCATTCATGCTCTCCTTCCCTAGACCACAGAAAGGCCACCGAACTCCTCTCCCTGCCACCAATCTGCCACCTTCTTAGATACACACTCACCTACTTCCAGGCTTTTCAGACACACCAGCATGAATTCCTGGCTCTCAGCTTGCCTCACAAGAGCCTTTACAATAAAGGACCAAATAATAAAAATCAATTGAGTAAGTGAGTACTTTAGCTAATAGTTTTTTATTTTTTTTTAAAGATTTTATTTATTTCTTTTTAGACAGAGGGGAAAGGGGGGAGAAAGAGGGAGAGAAACAGCAATGTGTGGTTGCCTCTCACATGGCCCTCACCGGGGACCCGGCCCGCAACCTAGGCATGTGCCCTGACTGGGAATCGAACCGGGACCGCTTGGTTCCCAGCCCGCGCTCAATCCACTGAGCTACACCAGCCAGGCAATTTTTTTTAAAAAATAAGGTAAAACAAGACACCATTTGTGTCCATCAAATATACAAAGATGTCTAACAAATTCTTTATGGAACACAGTAAAAATTATATGTCTTGTTAAAAAATAAACTTTACAAAGACATTTTTAATATAATATTGAAAGCTGGCATGGCTGAAGTGAGGTGGGTATTCTTACAGACTATTCACAGGAATAACTATATATGTGTTCTAGAAAACATTTATTCAACACATATTACAAGTCTCAAAACATGTACACACTTTACTTTGCTATTCCCAGTCTAGAAATCCATCCCTCACCACCCATAACGTATAATAAGAGGGTCAAGTAAATTATGGTGTGGAAATATGATGAAAGAGTATACACCAATAAAAAAGTATCAGAAAGAGTTTTTTTAATAGAAAGATATTCAGGATATAATGTTAAGTGAGGGGAAAAAAGCAAAATACAAAATTGTTCTCATAGAGAGATCAATGGGGAAAACAGTCATAGAAACAGTAATAAGGATGAACTGTTCAGCACTTACTGCTGTTACCTCTGGTCACATCATAACTATTTTCTCCCAGATTTCTACGTATGTTTCTGGACTCTACTACAAGCACATATTTCTATGTTCAGAAAAAAATATATAATTCTGGAGATTTATGAGTAATAAAGACAAGAGAGTAATAATTAAAAAATTAAAAAACTAGGTTTGGATATTTATTAAAGTATGACAGTTTTCCATAGCCAGATTCAACATTGCTTTGGGGAAGGTCACAGGTCCCCCAGGACAGGCACACACTTGGAATGAAGATCAACAACCTCCTTAAGTAGTTTGACAGACTCTATCAGAATTTATGAAAATTCAGAATTTCAATTATGAGGTCCTGATAGTGTAAGATTTCCTATTCAAACAATTCCTCACATAACCCTAATTTATGAAGCCACCATGGAAAACCACAAAAATACTCAAGTCCTCTTACGTCAGGCTTTAACAGGATGCTTTAGGGGCACATGATTTGTTCTGCAATTTGGCTTCAGTGCAATCTAATAAAACTACTTTAAATAAGAGCTCTCGTAGCAGAAACAAAGTATTTGTTATTTTGGGGGGAAAAATACCCCCACCTTGGGAAGCAGGTACAGGTAAAGATCCAAGGGTCTGGAGACACAGTGATCTGAGTTAGAACTTCAATTCCATTTACAAACTGAATGGCCTTAGGCACACTGATTACCATCTCTGAGCAAATATTGAAATAAAAATAAGATAAACTTAAACTTCTAAGACTTAAAAATGTCATTTAATCCTATTCTTTTCTTTTAAAAGCCATTATGTGTTTTAGCCCTTGCTTTCTAAGCTTCACGCTCAGCATCGGGTAAACTTTAATATTGCTGGCATATTATGTATAGTTGACATTTTAGCCTATACAGTTTTGTGAAGATATTGAGATGATTCTGCTGTGAGGCATCTGAACAGCAATACCTGGTTCTGAAATTAACGAAAACACTGGGGGCCTAGTGAATGAAGTCCCTGGTGAGAAATACCCAAGTAGAAAGTGCAATGTTCAAGCAAATATGAAAAGAGCTGCTTTTAATGAGAATAAAAAATGCTCCCTACAAAGTTAAAATGTTCTCACTGTCATGCAGTTAGCCTTTGGGAGGAGATAAAAACCGCAGATGGTACTACTGCCTACTGAAACGATTACATACTGGTATGGCCAGGGAGCAGGGCCAGAGGGCCACACACTAGAAAAAGAATTGAGTAACTCCTGCCAAAAAGTAACTAACAGAATTCAGGTCTCTCCATGACCCTGGCACTATATCTCACAAGTTGTTTTTCAGAAATGTACTCCTGATTCCCCTTCATTACTCCCTTTATTGGTTTGCTCCTAAAACTGCTTACTATTCAATTCAGCTGGATTTTGATTAATTTAATGTTTATACTATTTTACATTAAAGAAAAATATCCCCAAAACTCCTATAAAATTTTATAAATTATTGACTGAACATGGGAATCATATACAAATGCTGAAAAGAGTTGAATAACTAATTAGTAAGAACCTTTTAATTTTTAGTCTTCATTAACCTTTACAATAACTGGTTGTGTTGTTTTGCAGGAGAAGGCAAGCGATATATATACTCAGAGACTGAGCTGACTTTGCCAGCAATTTAGCCCAGGTTTGCTGTGGGATGATAATTTCAGAAGCCAAGAACATACATGCTAATCTCACTTACTAATAAGCAAAACAAATAACATACTCCAAACAAATGACAGGTTAATGACCCTACTATTCCAGGCAAGGGAAGTAAAGGAATAAAGCCCGAATTTAAGAGGTGCACCTTTTTATAGGAGGAGGCACTACGGAGAGTCAGTACCCAACCAAGATCTGATTTCCAGGTGACAGCAAAAAAGTAAAAGTCCCCTGTTGCTAGAGCCCCTTGCTAGGGAATTCAGGTGCCAGTGTTGATTGGCAGGCTGATTTCTTCCAAGGGCCCACTGCATGGCTGGCTTATCACCTCTGCCAACCAAAGAGGCACCTTGACCACAGCAGAAGCTATACGCCCCAAAGACCTCCAGTGAGTTTTTCTTTAGTAAAGACTCACCTCTTCCAAACTGAAACTCTTAAACAGTCCTCACAAACTCTCAGAATTTATAAATGTCCCCTCGCCAAAGTTGCTTCTTCACAAGTGCACATGGCTAGGCTCCCAGTGAGGCCCCCTCAGCTGCTGGGCTGCTGACAACTTCCCAAGGACAACAGATATATAATGATGACATCCTGGCACTACTTACCTTCATTCGTATATCAAAGAAATGTGGAATGATGACATTCTGACAATTTCACATTTACAGCAAAGCACATTTTTTCCTTTGTTATAGTAGACTAAAACAACTTAAGTCATAAACAAGTGAATTTAAAATCATAATAAACCTAGACACTGAGTAATGCTGAATGAGCAAAAGTTGGTTTTAAAATTCCTCTCTCCAACCAGAAGTTTACATTTCATCATAACAAGGTCATTTTAAAATCTATGGTCAGCCAGGGCTGGGAACCTCAGTTGGTTGGGCTGATGCACCAAAAAGGTTATGGGTTCCATCCCTGGTCAGGGGACATATGTAAGTTGCAGGTTTGATCCCTAGTCAGGGCACATACTGGAGGCAACTGATCCGTGTTTCTCTCCCTCTCCCTTCCTCTCCTCTAAAATCAATAAGCATATCTGTTGGGGACCACTCTGTTGGTTTCAGAGATTATAGCCCCACAAGAGAGCTCTGAAAGCGACTGATAAGTCTCCCTGGAAAACCAGGTAAGAAGGCAGGTAGCAGGCATAACTCGATTCCTACACCGAGGGTTCCTATGGGAATCAGGCCTAAAATGTACATTTTTGTCCTCTGGAGCCTGCTCTGCTCTGTAATAAGCCCTGTTGGTATAACCCAGATGTCTGAGTTCAAGGCATAAGGAGTGAAACTCCCTACTTCATGATATATGCCTTACAACTATGTGGCATCAGCATGTCTCACAGACCCCAAACCGAAAATATTTCTGTGTATCTTCAATTGTTATCTATAGTGTCAGTTTTTTATGACTATAGCCTTTTGCACAGTGATTGATAAGTTATGCACATGTGCGGTATCCCCCTGCACTTCCCAACCCTAATAAAAGCCATGTTGGAGAAGGGCTCGGGGCATTCTCCACTAGAGAGAATCACCACCCCCTTTCCCGTGGGAGCAACAAGATTGTGTCCAGGACAACTCTTTATTCTCATCTGAGGCGGCCGGGAGAGCTCCGTTGGCTGGAGTTCCCCACACATATCCTTGGCAGAGAACTTAAAACAAATTAAAATCTATGGTCCTTATTCTAGTTTATAGCTCCATTTATACACAGGAGAGCCGAAGATAAAATTATTAAGTCATATAGAAAATTAAAACATAAGAAATTAATAGGGAATATTTTAATTACACACATAATACGAATACATCGTTATCATGTTCTTTGATTCTTCTAAGCAAATTTTAAATTACTCTGTGTGCCTAAATAAAGCCACGAGGGAGGCAAAGAGAAAACATCTGTTTGTTAATGGCAATCAATGTGGACTATGATTTGAAAACTCATCTAAACATTTTGAGGTTTATAAGTTTGCTAATAAAGTAAGTAGGATGATTTCAAGAAGCTGTGTCACCCTAAAGAAATCAAACACCGTTCTTTACTACCTGTCCTTCCATTTCAACTTCACCAAAAAGAAAGAAAGAAAGAAATTTCCAAGAGTTGAAAGACATGGTCCTATAGACAGACTGAATGGAAACAAGTTCCTATCACAATAAATAATTTTAAAACCAAAAGGATTATTGTAGCATCTTAGAGTTCCCTAAAGATGAAGACAAGAAGATGAAATCATTTGAGAAAGGAAGAAAATGGGTCATGTAAAAATGAAATTAGACTTCAAATATTTCATTAGCAGCACTGGACGCTAGAACATTGTAGAGTAATCACACCTTCAAAGTTTTGAGGGAGAATGATTTCAACCAAGATTTGTATGCCCAGCCAAGTTCTCCATCAAAATAAAGTCTCAGACCTGCATGGATTCAGATTTATCACACTTCTTACAAAGGTACATGGGCAAAGGTTCGAACAAAATGAGGGAACAGGAAAACAGTGTCTCAAACTCAAAAGAACTGAGAGAATGACAACCGTCAGTGAACACAGATTCAGAAAAGAGTTCAGTCAGAGGAAGGCTACAAGAGGCACACATCTGGGGGGAAATGGTGAAAACAGAGGTTAGTGCTATCCTTTGGAATACTGATTCCCAAACCTAGTAATACATGACATCCCTTGCATTAGATATCCCCCCTCTTTACCCTCTTATTCAGTGTCTTGGGAGGCTAATGAACCACAACAGTCAAGTATTTTTGCTCTTCAGCTTCTCTTTGGGTTTGCCTTTGGGTGAAGTATCAGCATGAAACCAGAGGGAGGCGAAAAAGAGAAAAGAGCCTGGCTGGTGTAGCTCAATGGATTGAGCGCGGGCTGGGAACCAGAGGGTCCCGGTTCGATTCCCAGTCAGGGCACATGCCTGGGTTGCGGGCCAGGTCCCCAGTGAGGGCCATGTGAGAGGCAACCACACATATTGCTGTTTCTCCCTCTCTTTCTCCCTCCCTTCTCCTCTCTCTAAAAATAAATAAATATTAAAAAAAAAAAAAGAGAGAGAGAGAAAAGAGAGATTTACTCCCTTAGCTCCAGGCCTGCCATACCAAGTTTATCAGTGACTAAATTCTTCACCTGGAGATCTCAGATTCTGCATGACAGCCTTCCTCCCACAGCTTCAGTTCCTGTCTAGCTCAGGCCGTAGTTCCCTCATTTTGCCGGTGGAGGTCTAGGGCTAAATAAGGGCTTCCAGGTAAAGCCAACTACTGCATGCTTCACTGTCCCTCCTAGGTTCTCTTAAACCTGGCTGACCCTCCGTATGTGAACTGCCCCTTGGAGTGTGACAGCTACTTTCTACTGGGCCCTGATAAGCCTCTCTTTAATCTTAAAAAAAAAAACAAAAATAACCCTTTCGCTCTGCAGAAATAAGATTTATTAACACATTACCTGCACAGATGTTTTCAAAGGTATAAATATATGATCCTAACTAGAATAGAAATAAAATAAAGTGAAATCACATGTGTCTTAGTATGTAAATACTTAGGCATACTTGATTTAGAACATAAACTAGGTGCCTGTTATATAACAGAGTCTGAATTTAAGGGAAGTTAGAAAGTATTTAACTATTGTCCATACTGTTCTTTATTTTTGACATTCTGAAATAAGGGCTAAGTCGTTCTTGTATATGTATATAAAATCGAGGAGAATGTGAGAACTGAAAATGAAGGCTGACACGGGAATCCTACACTGATAACACAAATATCACAAACATCACTGCTGGTGGTGACATTTTCAAAATGACTGTAATTTTTATGCTAAGTGAAATAAGCCAGTCGGTGAAAGACAAATACCATATTATCTCACTTATAAGAGGAAGCTAATGAACAAAATAAACGAATGAGCAAAGCAGAACCAGAGACATGGAAACAGGGGACAGACCGACAGCTGCCAGAGGCGTGGAGAGAGACAGGGAATAGAGGAAAAGGACTAGCCAGACAACGCGTATGAATGACCCACGGACGTGGGCAATGGTGTAGGGATTGACTGTGGAAGCAGCAGGGTGGGCTGGGCAGAGAAGGGCAAAGGGGAAAAAACTGGGACAACTGTAATAGAATAAAATAAAAGGTATAAAAGATTTGAAAAAATAAAAATAAATGGTTGTAACTGAAAGCAGGTGCTGCTTTGAAAGCCAATACTTGAGAGGCAGGTGCTGATGTAAAGACAAGTGGCTTTATTTTTTTTATTTTCTTAAATTTCGGGAGAGAGGGGAGGGGAGGGAGGAAGAGAGAAAGAAACACTGTTGTGAGAGACACATCTATCGGTTGCCTCTCGTAGGCACTCTGACCAGGGCTAAACCCACAACCTGGGCATGTGCCCTGATCAGGAATCAAACCAATGACCTTTGGTTTTGTGGGACAATGCCCAACCAACAGAGCCACACCAGTCAGGGCAAAGGAAAGTGGTTTTATTCAGGTGCTAGCAACCTGGAAGCTGGGAGACATTCATCTCAAAGCCCACCTTAACATCTCGGTGCAGGTAAGGGTTTTTATAAGGAGCGAAAGGGGCAAGGAGAACAAAGAGATCAGGGGGAGAGGCTGTGAACATGCGGGCAGTGTCCGTGGTGGCCCTGATGTGGATATTGAATGTGAGCATCCTGGAACTGGTCAGTGCCAGCCAAATTTCTACAGTTGGGTAATCTGCATTACCCAAAGTCATGGTCAAGGCTGCTTCTTGTACAAGCAGGAACTGGAACTGCTGGTGCTGACAATATGCTTACAAAGACTGTTATCATATGAGTTCTTTTTATCAGTTTGTTAGTATATCTTATTCTAATTTTACTCCTCCGACTTGGCATGAAATAGAAAGTTTTTATTCCCTGTTTCAATTCTCCACTGTCAATTCTTTCTCCATATCTATGGAGCTACTGATTTTCTCTGAATCTCCTAGGAGAATGAAAACCTGAGCCTGTTGTAAAGCCAAATCTTATGCATTAAAAGCAGGTATTTCTAGAGGCACCTGCTGACCAGATATAATTTTTCTGGTGTGGGAAAAACAAGTCATAAGGAGGTTTAAAACAATAAAGACAAGCATTATAAAGAGAAGAATGGTTAAACCTTAAATTCCCCCTAATATGGGCCTGAGTCCTTATCCATGAAACTAGCTCAGGAAGTGCTGTTATTGTATTTGTCCTGCTTTCCCTGTGACTGAGACTGTTGTGTGCTTTTTAGTCATTTTGGTGTTAAATACCGAGTGCATGGCTTCCATGTCTATTAAAAAGTTAATGAACTTCCCTAATGTCAATTGTACCCAAGGGCTCCTGTGGGGAAATGATGATGGGTCAGGAGGAGTCTAAAGGAGCTCCTGGGCCTCCTCATTCATTATCTGAGTCATCACTTTATTTCACCATTTACTATGTGTCTTTTTTTTTTTTTTTTAATTCATTCCTTTTTCCTATACCCACTGCTGGATACCCAAAGCTTTCTGCCTTGGTGACTTTCTGTACCTGGCCTATCGTCCTTGTTCCAATTTTGTCTAACTACCTACCATATTTCCCCCTCAAGGATCCTGGCTCTGAATCCTTTCAGGAAAAGGAGACGCAGGATATTTTCCGTAACTGCTTCTGGCTGAAGATGGATTCCGTTTTCCCTCAGCGCCAAGAGATCCTTGCTCTCTATCGGAAGGGTGATAAGGCGTGGGTGTGGAAGAAGGTGGTGATGGCGCCTACAGGTGGTATTCCCTGAGTATGAGTAGGGCATGCAGCCTGGTACAGACAAATTGTATTATAAATCTCAATATTATTGGGGCAAAAGCTAGAAAACTTTAGGATCCAGTTCTGTTTATCAGTGAAAAACAAAACATTAAAGATCATTAACTAGAGTTTAATGTCTATAACTGTGTATTATGTTGTCTACTGAAACAAAATTTCTGCCTCCCAAAGTCACCCTTATTTTTATCAAAGAGCCAAGGTAAGACCAATTTATTTACTGCATTAAGTCCAGTTTCAATTTAGCTTATTATCTGCATAAACACAACAGGATTAGCAGTTGATTATACAGGCTTTCTTAAATGTGCTTTCCTGGAATCTTGTAAAGAATTTTCAGATTGCGCTTTAATAAGCTCCATAAGGCAGAGAAGCCAAGCCAGCCACTTGCCACCAGGCTTTGCCTGCAATATCTTAACTTTGAGTGAGGTATTCACGATCTCAAGGTTCCCAAAATGTCTTGTGGTTCTCCCCTGCCATCTCCCAGGAAAGCAACCTTCACTGGTAGAAGCCAAAGAACTTACATGTACGGCCCATGGACGTGAACTAAGGTGTGGGGAGAATGCAGGTGGGAGGGGTGTGCAGGGTGAAGGGGAATACAGGGGGAAAAGTGGGACAACTGTAATAGCATAATCAATAAACTATATTTTAAAAAATAAAAAATAATGCAATTAACAAAGTAATTTGCTTTCCTGTAACAACATTTTAAGATAACAATTAGAAATACAAATGAAAGTATATCAGAACTTCGTAGACTCTCGGAGATTTTTATATAATTTCTAGAACAGCCACTTTAATATTAAAAATGTGTATACAAATAGAACTATTATTTCTTTACTTGACAAAGCTTCCCAGGTACTTTTGTGTATCAAATAAGCCTAATTAGCTCTAAATTTCTTCTCCATAAGGAGGAAGAACAAAGCCCCATAGCATTACAGGGACCCATCAGAATGACCGAAACCAATTTTAGGTCAAGAAAAGGTCTCTTAAAATTTCAACCCTGGGAAGGTTGTCAAACATATTTGATTAAAAGATTATATATTATAAAACAATATTAAATTATTTATTTATTCAAAGTGACAATAAAGGTATCAAACATAAATATAGGCAAGCAAACCTTTAGTTCTTAAGAAAAAGAATATGGGTTTTTAATTAATCAAGTACCTGATTATTACAATGCAACACGTAACTATTTTTTAAATATAGAATCTGCTTTCCAAGCAGATACAGGAAAAACTTTTCCCTTTTTACAGAGTGAAACAGAACCAAACAAATTCTGTACTAATTTTACTTTTGATATTTAGATTCATTTATCTAATTAAATTCATTATTCAGCTTAACTATATAATTTCCTCTCAAGATCTTTTTACACACCTTCAACTTGCAGACTCTGTGGGATGTACACAATCTTTCTGCAATTTACAGTCCCTTTTAGTTTGCTTCTTAACTCATTCAAAAATAACCAAAGTTAGAACAAATTATTTTCTTCTTTTCCTCTGTTTTCAATACTTTACAGCTTCTATTACCAAACCATACAATTTCTCTCCAACTTTATTAGAATTCTTAATTTTTAGAAACTTTGATTTTGGGTGGCAACTAAAAGTGATTAGCATTCTTTGGACTGAAACTTTTATGAATATATTTCATAACTTTAAAAACAGGTTTTTTCTACATTGGCAAAAACATTCTCAAGACACATACTTCAAATAAAGTACAAGATATATTCACTAACAGAACTATATCCGTTTTCTAGCTTCCCTGCAATAAGAAGCCAAAGGAGGCAAGCTCAGATAAATTAATATTCTAGTATCCTATTATTTCAAAATATTTTAATAATTTAAGTCAATATTTAATAATTTTCTAGATATTTAATAATCTCTCTTCTTCGATTTTATTTATCTATTAATTTTTACAGAGAGGGAGAAAGAGAAGGAGAGAAACATCAATGTGTGGTTGCAGCTGGCCCACAACCCAGGCATGTGCCCTGACGAGGAATTGGACTAGCGACCGTTTGGTTTGCAGGCCCACACTCAATCCACTGAGCTACACCAACCAGGATATTTAATAATTTTCATCATTCAACCCATCAAAACTCCAAAGTTCCAAGTCATCAAAGACTTTGGAAAAACTATGTTTAGGTATGTATATGTATTATCATTATTGAGGAGCTTTATCAAAAACCCTTTATTTTAGTTACATCTATTTATTAGTCCTTGACAACTCTATAAGAGTTTAAAGTTAATTATTACATAACCCTTTTTTTTGACAAATTTTAAGAGATAAGTAACTTATTCATGCAAACCCAGGCAGTATAAACATGTATTTTATGTTAATAACTTTAAAAATAATCAGTTATACTTAAGCCAGCTTTAATATCAAATATTTTTCCATATAATTCTGAAAAAATGTGCAATACATTTTGACTTACTTATTTTTGTTTTTGACAACGTTAAGGAAGCTGGAGGAGAGGTGAGGAGATACCACACTTGGCTGGGTTTAGCCACTTTTTTAAAAAGTGCCATTGTTTTTTTCACATTGATCTGGGGCAGCTGCCCTCCCTCCCCCACAGCCTGCACAGCATTTGGCATTAATTCACCTACTGTTCCTAGGACTGCAGCAGCTCCTGGACCTCCAGGAGGAGGATTTAGAGTGTTTAAAAGACTTACCGCCTCATCTTCTCATTTTTTTTTTTTTCTGAGTTTTACAGCTGCAGAGGAGAGTGAGATATTTTTCACCCTCTTTGAACCATCAATTTAAATCCTTTCGGAGTAGAATCCTTGAGACATAACAACATGAAAGCTTGCACATAAGAAATCTTATTCTGCCCTGGCTGGTGTAGCTCAGTGGATTGAGTGCGGGCCTGCAAAACAAAGGGCTGCCAGTTCGATTCCCAGTCAGGGAACATGCCTGGGCTGCAGGCCAGGTCCTCAGTAGGGGGCGCATGAGAGGCAACCACACATTGATCACACACTGATGTTTCTCTCCCTTTCTTTTTCCCTCCCTTCCCCTCTCTCTAAAAATAAATAAAATTTAAAAAAAAAAAAAGAAGAAGAAATCTTATTCTATTTACCAACTGTTGGCAAACAATTCCAATTAGTCACTAGCTTATAGCTGTAAGTTGACCAGTCAGTTAAAATGTGACCTAATGGACTCTCTGATGGAATCAAGACCAAGCTGCCCATTTCAAAACAGAAATAAAAACAACATCTAAAGGAAAGACAAACCTCCCACGAATGAATACTGTCAAGTTAAATTCTCTAAAAGGAGGGGCAGGGACATTAGCATGAACGACCTTCACAAGCTCTAAATGGCACAAAGTCCAAATAGGAAAGACAGGATTCCCTGTGTGCACAAAACAGCCACGACCAAACCAAGTCCTTAAAAGATAAGAAAGCAAGCAAAGAACAACTGTAACCAGTTTCATTTCAGACAGATGACAGACCTTAGAGAGCTCCCAAACAAAACAGACAGATGAGGGATCAAAAACAGAATATTCAAAACCTAGAAATCTATAAACCAAAATATCAAAAGTGTGCTCCAAATCCCACACTGGAGGAACTGGGACATTCTTAGTCACTGAGCAGTGCCTACCTCCATGAGGCACCTATTGATTCCTACAAAATCCCAGATGGTTCAAAGAACCCAAGTGGTCACGCTGGGGGCTCCT
The DNA here is from genome assembly GCA_004026765.1 of Micronycteris hirsuta. Lineage (NCBI taxonomy): Eukaryota > Metazoa > Chordata > Mammalia > Chiroptera > Phyllostomidae > Micronycteris > Micronycteris hirsuta. Next base: position 115,958 of record PVJI01002376.1, read on the forward strand.
GGTGATACATACCAGAAACTTAACCAGTTTGAAGTCCACTGACTCCCCAGACACCCATTTCCTTTCACGAGCAAAATGTTTAAAGGCAGCCTGAGAGGGAGAGCAAGGAGAGACCCCAAAATAAAGAACTCTTGGCACCTGCTGGGAAATTCCTGCAATCCCTGCCCTGGGGTCAGCCTGTCACAAGCAGCTGGAACTCCAGCCCAGGCACTCCGGGTCTTAACAAACTCCATGTTCTCCTGCCTGGTTTGCCAGAAATTGTACCTGAATGCAGGTCCAGATGCTTGCTGCTTCTGACTGCCTGCTGCAACGAAAGCCAAACTTGTGAGACAGGTGCTGGTGAAAAAGAAAATCGGTCTTTGTCAGGTGCCAAGAACCTGGAAGATGGGGGACTCTTGCCTCATAGCCTATCTCAACATCTCAGTGCAGGAAGGGGTTTTTATAAGGAGAGAGAGGAACAAAGAGAACAAAGAGATTGGGGGAGAGGCTATGGACACACTGACAGTGCCCATGGTGGTCCCAATATGGACATTTAAGGTCAGCATTCTGGAACTGGTCATCTCCAACCAAACTGCTACAGGTGGGTGATATGCATCACCTGAAGGCATGGTCAAGGCTGTTTCTTGTACAAGCAGGAACTGGAATCGATAGTGCTTGCAACATGCTTACAAAGAAACTGTCATTATGTGAGTCCTTTTCATCAGTTTGTTAGTACATCTTATTCTAACTCTGTTTCATGGTAAGACAGAGTAGTGTAAAGCTTTTATTCCCCGTTACATAATGAGCAATTCTCAGAAAAGTCCCTAAGAAAATAAAGTGCAATCTTCCCTCAACTTACCCAGGAGTTGTATTTCTAGAAAACTCATTATATATTAAATGCATGTGACTCAAATAATTATGAACTAGCTTTACCTACTCCAATACGACATTCAAATATCATGTAAGATGAAGGACAATTCATTATGCGTTTCAGGATTTCCTCAATCTCTGGATGCCTACTAAACACAAGTAGTAAGCACCTGCTAAAGGTACTACCACCCCCACTGAGAACCACTGGTTTATAATTTGGGACACATTAAGGAGACAATGAAGGAAGACAAGATAATAAAGAAGAAAAAACAAGTAGATACCAAGAAAAATATAAAGTTTTACAAGAAAAGGAGTGCAATCAAGCGTAGTGCGTAGTTTTCCAGTGAAAAACAGTCTTGATAATGTAAACTTCATTAGTTTTCAATTTCTAGAATTAACTACTCAACGGAGTGCAGAGATCTTAATGATTCTTACAGAACATAAAATAAAATAGCAACCTTGGGAGGATATTTCCCTCAGAGTCACAAGATGATTGTCTCCTGTCTCATATACCAGAACTTATGTCACATGTCCACCTATAGCTGCAAGAGAAGCTAGGAGTAGAAATGTAGCAACAAAGGAGGGGAAATAAATATCAAGTAATTTACACTAAGAGCAGGAAGAGAAAAGATCAGGAAATAAAGGGAGTGTATTTTACTTAAATTACAAAGCTAACTGTAGATAGGATATGGATATAACAGACTTCTTATAACAGCTAAAATCAAATCTTTTAGCTAAACGAGTTAGCCTTAACATGACAAACGTTCATTTCTCTCACTTAGAAATCTGAGCTGGTATGGCAGCCCTCCTCTGCAAAGCTATCAGTGTTCTAGGCTCCCTGATATGTGTTGCTTTGCTATCCTCAATAAGTAGCAACCATCTCCTAATCTTAATGGCTGCTTTAACTACTGCCATATTGACACTAATATTCCAGCCAGTGGGAGGGGGCAAAAAAAATAGGGAGAAGATGTTCTTCCTCCTTCAGGGAATGGCCCACAGGGTTTGTCCACATCACTTCCATTCATACTCCACAAGCTTGAACTTAGTCTTTTAGCTATATCTAGCTGCAAGAGAAGCGGGAATAGATATCAGACCCTGATTGTTCCCTGGAAGCAACAATTTGTAACAATTTAAAGCAACAATCTGTAAGCAGCATACTTGCTCTTATTCTGGTAAGACTTATTTTCTGCCCTCCTCCAGGAAATTTCAGTAGTCTACGGTCTGTCCTCCTGAATTCTGTGAAAACAAAGATATTGCCTATACAATTCCTCATGAAGACTGATGACCTCACAGGACCTGGTCCTGTTCTCATGTGAGAGATACAAAGTTGGCATCCCTCAAGGCAGTGTTCTTGATCCACACTGTCTGTAGACAATCATGCTCAGTCTCATGGTTAACAAAAAAAGAGGGCAAGATGAGAAATGTAGTCTTCAGCCAGGCCATGTGCTCAACCAAAAAATCTATTGCTTGTAAGAAGGGGAAAATATATTGAAGTCAAGTAACAGAAACAAATAAGGTTGAATATCCATATTTGAATAAAAAGAAAGGGGAACCCGTCGCTTGTATGCATGAGCTAAATCTTCCCATCCTGCCCCTTATATAGGAAGTGATGGCTAAAGTCTAAAAAGAATGAATGAGGAAAATGGTGTGAACATGTTATATGAAGTTATGGAGATTTTGAAAGAAGCATTTAAAACATTAATAGTTAAGAGTGAAATAGGTTCCTTCTGGGTATGTGACAGGGGACAATTGCTTTTTATTGTTAAGATCTGCAAGACTTGGATTTTTAACCACATGAATATATTTATTATTTTAATAAGATAGCTTAAATGTGTTGGCATGTTATAATTGCTCATTTAATGTATCTACAAATTTAGTTAAATAACAATGAATTAATACTATCTATATTCTACATGTATATTACTTTTAGGCAACAACCCTATTCAGACCTGAACCACTGTCACAGCTTCCTTCACTGGTCTTCTGGCTTCCGCTCGTGCCCCATGTTACTGGTATCCCCTGGAGTTGTGCAATGTAGTGGCACTATCTAATCTCAGAGCAAAGAGATTTTTCAGAATCTTAATTAGAATACTTCTTGAACCTGCTTAAACCTTGTCAAAAGCTTCCTGTCACACTTAAATTCTTATCTTACCATCACCACCTCTCCAGACTCTTCATCTTCAAGTGGTTTAATCTCAGCTTCCCCCCACTTTTTGATTTATTTATTCCAGCACCTGTACAAGTTCTTTAAGTTTGATTGCTTCATTCACAATTGAAATGAAAAACAGCTAAACTTAAGTACCTATTTTAATATCAAAAACTTGCTGTTTGTACAATACTTCATGGCCTATGTCTCAATTCTACCAGATATGAAATATATGCTTATTACTAATAACTTTTATTTCACTTCCAGAAAACAAAAGCACAACAAATATATATTCATGTATCTATACATTTATATTTATACAGTTTTTCCCACAAAAGAGTCTACAGAAAGAACGGCACCGCTGAAGCTTAGTTTTATGTGGCAAAGTCACAATGTTAATAATTCAAGATGCTCATCAGATATCAAAAAGGCTGAATTCAGTATGCAAAATACAATTTAGAAATATCAACATGTGAAAGAGTGGGTTAAAAATTGAAATTTAAAACTGAAAAAAGGCAAAAAAAAAAAAACCCTCAGACAGACAATGGCATGGAAAGCGGGGAGCTAGGAAAGGGGAAAGGTGGGGTAAATGGTGACAGAAGGAACCTTGACTTGGGGTGCTGAACGACGCAATGCACAGGTGATCTATTGCAGGAATGTACCTCTGAAACCTATGTAACTTTATTACCCCATGTCACACCAATAAATTCAATTTTAAAAAAACTAAACCTAAAATGAGTTGCTAGGGTCACCGATGTTGAAGTCACCTCTATATTTCTAAATCCAATTAACATTTTCAATCCTCAGATCACTTGACCTCTCACTAGCACTTAACATTTTCTATATTCCTTTTAAATAACTAGCTCTTCCTTTAGTTTTTGTCACACAGACCATCCTAACTTTCTTCTTACAAATCTGGCTGTCTTCTCCATTTACTTTGCCAGGTCAATCATCCCTCCTGTTTTTTAAATCCTGAAATTAAGCCCAAGTCATCAAAACCTTCTCTTTGCTGGAACCTTTCCTTCAGCCACATCACTCAAACCCATGGCTTCACTACAATCAATCCACATGACAATTCCCAAATTTACCTCTTGTATCCAAATCTCTCCCCAGAGCTCCAAAAAAAAAAAAAAAAGTATTTTGGATCTTTACTTACTTAAAAGATCACAATTCAATATATCACCTGTTAGATTTCAGCTTCTTATGGCAAGATCTGTGTTTGATTAAGTTGTATATCCCCATTTCACTTATCTCAAATATTTGTACGGAAATAAAAAGAAAGGAAAAGAACAAAATCCAAAGCCTAGGACTCTAGGATGCAGTGGTCAAACTATATGGAAATTCCTATGGGATCACATCAATTCTATTTTCATAACTGAATCACATAAATTCTATTTTTCCTAATTATTTGGTCACTCTAAAGGCCTTGCCCACTTCTGTCATTTTGGATATATTGCTCTGATATGTAAAAGCAGAGTAGCCTTAGTTGAAGCAGGGATGGGAGAACAGGAAACTGCTTTATCTCAATCTCCCTACTTACTACTGCCGGAGAATATATGCAATCCTTTAATTAAGAAATCCCAGAATGTCATGAAATGTATGCTACAGTTGTCTTTGCTTTCTATTATTCAGCCCTTTGTAAGCCTTTGGATAAATCAGTATTTTCACTTTTACATATTTTCTAGAGGACCAAATTAAAATAAAATCCTCATCTCTTTAAATATGATTTGGAATATATTTTCCTAAATTTGTTGAAGTAGTAAGAATACAGGTTTCATGGAAGAACTTAATGTTTTCTACCTCCTGATAAAAAATATATATATGCAGCTCCATAATAGTATTTTAAAAGGTAAGAACACTGTGTACTAAATATAAAATTAAAACCCAGTTTCCAGAAGAATGTCCACTAAATCATAATCCATGAAGAAAATTGGACACATGGCCTCATAAAACACATGTGCTCTGCCCAGTGAATCAAAACAATAAGCACAACATGAGGAAGCAAAGGCAGATTTATATCATGTCATTCTACCTGTCTAAGGCTCCAGGGTAAAAAAAAGATGAAATACCATAAAGCAAAGACAAAAAAAAAAAAAAAAAAAAAAAAAAAAAAAAAAAAAAAAAAAAAAAAAAAAAAAAAAAAAAAAAAAAAAAAAAAAAAAAAGGCAAAGGAAACAGTGAACAAAATGGGAAACAGTAAGATTAAACATATTTACAATAACTAATAAAATCTTTAAAACTCTTATTAAAGACCAGGCAAAAATTGTTTAATTAAATAATTTTTCTTTATAAAAAATAACCCTAAAATGTGTTGACTCATACATATATGTACACAGATGTATGTCTACATAGCTGTTTATATGTATATATAGGTGAACATGAATATAGGTGTGTATTTTAGATAACTATCAATGTCTCTGAAAACTCCCCTACAGTAGTTTCAATATTTAAATTGGACAAACTAAAATCCTTGTCTAACACACACAGACCCTAAATAGATCAAAGGCCGCTCGTTACTTTTCACTGATTATAAGTACAGTATAAACTTAGGAATCTCCACATTATTAAGAACCTGGCATCAAAATTTGTAAGTTACAAACACTGTTACAATCACAAAATAAATTAAAAGTACATACAATTATAGTAGGATAAGTTAGCCCTTGATAGGGAAAGACACAAAAATAAGATAGAAATGATTAGTATGATAATGCTAATTATATGATTTTTTAATCAAAGTTTTCATTCTAAAGTCAGAATGTAATTTTTTATGTAAACTTAATTACATACTACAATGAAATAGTTCTGTGAACCATACTCTGTCAACATAAAATTAGAAATCTAAAGAGGAAATAATATTTCAACACTTGAAATAAATTATCCATCTGATTAATGATATAAATACTGGTTCAAGGGGAAAATAAAATCTGAAATAACAGATTATTTAGCAAAAAATAAAAGTTTCATAATGTAACATACAAACTGATGCCGAACTGTATCTAGATACAAACTTATAGCTTTGTATACTTTTATTTATTACAAAGCAGAAAAAAAGTCATCCTAATTAAGAAGCCGGATAAATGAAGTACTGTATTTTTCAGACTGTAAGACACACTTCCCCCCCTCAAATTTGGGAGGAAAATGCGGGTGCATCTTATAGTCCGAATGTAGCTTACCTGGCTGTTTACATTTACATTGCTGAAATAGTATGTTATTTATGTTATTAAATATTTTACCACATTTTTTGCCTCAAAGTTTTTCTTCCTATTTGCTTCCTCTAAAACCTAGATGTATCTTATGGTCAGGTGCATCTTGTAGTCCAAAAAATACAGTACTTCCTTACATCTCCCCTTACCCAGGCCATTAAAAAAAAAAATGGGGGGTGGAGAATAAAATAAAAAACTATTAATTTATAAAGCAACAATATAACTTATAAAGTTAATAGTTATATTTATAAAAACAAGAGCATCTGGTATATCTAGTGAATTTTTAAAAGGGGAAGCTAAAATCTGAAGTAAAACAAAACAATATTGAGAAGACAAGTGAGAAAAGTATCCAACACTATGTTAATATACCTGGAAATCTAGAAATGGCCAATTTTCTGCAATTATCATATTTGAATCTGGAATTAAAAAAATCTAGCCCTGACTGGTGTAGCTCAATGGATTGAGTACAGGCCTGTGAACCAAAAGGTCACTGATCTGATTCCCTGGCACATGCCTGGGTTGCAGGCCAGGTCCCCAGTAGAGGGCATGTGAGAGGCAACCACACATTGATGTTTCTGTCCCTCTCTTTCTCCCTCCCTTCCCCTCTCTAAAAATAAATAAAATCCTTTAAAAAGAAACGAATCTAGTAGGCTAAAAAAAGGAAGTGAAATCTAAAACAGGTTCTATATGCAATTTCATGAGTGAATTTTTTCAAAAGTCCAAGTATACTCTTTTAATCATATTTTTTTACATAATTAAAAAACTGTTCTAGAGCACCAATAAAGTTAAAATGTTTCTCACTTAACACTACTCTTAAAACCTAACCTGTGACAATGATTGCCCCCAAATGATAAAGACCTTTTCCTTAAAAATACAGGTATAAAAATAAAAAATTAGAAGTGTAGCGAATTCAAAATCAAAGGCGTATAGGGAACTCAAAATCAAAGGTATATAACAACCAACTGACTACAACCAGGTAAGAATTACCCTAGAAATGCAAATATGGATTAATAGGAAACCTAGCAATCTCTATGTCACAGCAGTAAAATAAAGCTAGGCAATTGATGCGGGCCCCACGCCTGAGCGGGTCTGTGAGTTGCAGCTGCTGCGACAAACAAACGCACATGGACTACAAAAGTCCTGTGGAGAAAGAGGGACTGCACGGCCACGCTCTAAGTGAGAGAGAGGGGGCCCCGACCCCTGCCTGGGCAGGCTTTTATTGCTTTTCTGGGTACATTACACAGAGGATGGTTCTCATTTACGATGCACAGGTCCTCATTTACTATGCACAGGTCCACTGTAGGTGGTTACAGTTTTACAGATAACAAAGGGAAGAATGTCGCTAATTACTTCAAAGAGAAGGATGTTACAGATCCAGGGGAAAGTGGTTGAACTGGTTACACTCCATACTTGGGAGGTTTAGCACAGACTTTAGGAAGTTACTTTAGAGATATGCAGTAAACATTTGTTGCCTCAATCCAGGGTGAGGGAGTTTTAGCAAAAGCAAGCCTCCTAGCAGCCTCGGTACAAGGCAGGCCTGATTCCCCACGGGAGAACCTATATGTGGGCGTGGGGCCTGTGTGCGGGCTTGCTCCCCACTGGGCTTTCCGAGCGCGGGCTGGGCTACATTCCCACGCCACGAGAAACATTTCCCTACAGGCAATCACTTCAATTGACACAAAAAATTGATAACATTCATTCCCTTATGTCCCTTGCTGTAGGGAACATATCAATGAAAATATTGCTGCATGGAATATCTGAGATTTTCCTGCCTGTGTTCTCCTCTAGGACTTCTATGGTGTCACAACTTGTATTTAAATCTTTTATCCACCTTGAATTTATTTTTGTGTATGATGTAAGTTGGTGATTGAGTTTGATTTTTTTGTGCATAGCTGTCCAGATCTCCCAATACCAACTGTTGAAGAGACTGTTTTTTACTCCATTTTATACTTCTGTCCCCTTTGCCAAATATTAATTGACCGTAGAAACTTGGGTTTATTTCTGGGCTCTCTATTCTGTTCCATTGGTCTACGTGTCTGTTCTTATGCCAGTACCAGGCTGTTTTGTAATACAGTTTGATACCAGGTATTGTGCTCCCTCCTACTCTGTTCTTCTTTCTCAAGATTGCTGCAGGTATTCAGGGTCATTTACGGTTCCATATAAATTTTTGAAATGTTTGTTCTATATCTGTAAAATATGCCATTGGTATTTTTAAGGATTGTGTTAAATCTATAAATTGCTTTGGGTAATGTGGGCATTTTGATGATGTTAATTCTTCCAATCTATGAACATGGTATACGCTTCCATTTGTTTGTGTCTTCCATAATTTTTCTTGAGTGTTGTGTAGTTTTCTGAGTACAGGTATTTTACTTCCTTTGTTAGGTTTATTCCTAGGTACTTTATTTTTCTAGTTGCTATATCAAATGGGATTTTTTTCCTGGTTTCTGTTTCTGATATTTCATTGTTGGTATACAAAAATACCTTTGAATATCTGAACATTGACTTTGTATCCTGCTGTTTTGCCAAATTCACGTATTAGGTCGAGCACTTTTTTGTTGGAGTCTATAGGATTTCCTATGTGCACTATCATGTCATCTGCAAACAATGACAGTTTTGCTTCCTCCTTTCCAATTTGGATGCCTTTTATTTTTTTCTTGTCTGATTGCTGTGGCTAGGACTTCCAATACTGTGTTGAATAGAAGTGGTGATAGTGGACATCCTTGTCTTGTTCCTAATCTTAGTGGGAAATCTTTTAATTTTTGCCCATTGAGTATGATGTTGGCTGTAGCTCTCCCATATATGACCTTTATTATACTGAGGAATGTTCCCTCTATTCCCACTTTGCTGAGTGTTTTTATCACAAATAGGTGCTGAACCTTATCAAAAGCTTTTTCTGCATCTATTGATATGATCATGTGATTTTTGTCTTTCCTTTTATGTGATATATTACATTTATTGATTTGCAAATATTGTACCATCCTTGCATCCCTTAGATGAATCCTACATTCAAATATTGCAGATACTTTTTATCCTCTTAATATAATAAAAATAATTATTTAAACAAGAAAACCTATTCTAAAATACTAATCAACAATGCATTCACTGGTGGAATACCAAAAGCATTCCCAGTAAAGCCTGGAGCAATACAAACTGACAACAGGCACAAACACTGTTCTGGACATTCTTACAAATACAGTGACAAGTGAAACAGAAGAGATACAGTTACAGATCAGGACCAGGCAACAGTCATCGCTACTGGCAGATGATTCAACTGCCTACTTACAAAATCTAGAAGGATCGGGTACTAATTACTAAAACAATTAGCACATAGTAATGACCAGTTATAACATAGGAGTCAAAGAATTTTGCATGTACCCATAAGATAATAGATAAAAAGTCACAATAACAAAAATGATAAAACGCTCAAAAATAACCTTGATTATAAATACAAGGTGTCTATATAATGAAAACTACAAAACATCAAAGACATAAGAGGCTTGACTGAATGAAGACACATGCTCCATTCCTAGAAGACTGAACAGAGTAAACAAAATTACTATTTCCCACACAGGCTTAATTAAATAGACAAAAGCGTAATAGCATCTAATTTGGAGCATATGCATGTAACGGGCACATACTGAGCACTTCACATGTGTCATCTCATTTAATCATAAGAATTCTATAAGATCATTATCCCCATTTTACAAATGAAAAGGCCTAGTCACAGAGATGTAAAATGCCTTTTTCACAGAATGAATGAAAACTAGAAATGAATGAGGCCCAGGCTGTCTGTGCCAAAGAGTGATTTCCTTGCCAATATGCGTTATTTTTAAAGAGAGAGAAGGGAGGAAAGATTAAAGGAATTCCTGACACAGAACTGGGAATGAACCCTATCACATATTAAAATATATGGTAAAGTTAAATCAAAATTATATGGCAATAGCAAAAGTAAAAGAGAATTAGAATAATGAATCAGAATAGGTAACACAGAAACAGATATAAAGAGAAACATATATACACATTACACACATTACACTGTACTGTTCGGGGCAAGTCCAGCCATTGTTAATAGAATGAGAATGGCTGATGCAAAATCGACGGAACCTGGCAGCCAAGGAGAGTGGACTGGAATGCACATGTGTGAACAATGATGACTTACTTCACTGTACTAGTCAGTGGGGGTGGCAGATGCCAATGAGCATGTATACCATCATATTCAAAATGATTGAGTAGAGCAACGAATCTACATTTGATTTTGTGTTAAACTTGAACTTTCCTCCGCAGAAACTGTTTGGATGATTCAGAAGGCCGCAGCTATGGGCAACTGGTGATTGGCGGCTTCATCACAACTACGCACCTGCTCATGTATCATGTCTTGTGTAGAGTTTTTTTGGCGAAACATCAAATCACTTAGGTGACTCAGCCTCCTTACAGTTCAGATTTGGCACCCTGTGACTTTTGGCTTTTCCCAAAACTAAAGCCACCTTTGAAAGGGAAGAGATTTCAGACTGTCGATGAGATCCAGGAAAATACAATATGACCGGGCAGCTGATGGCAAGTGGGAGAACTGTGTGAGGTCCCAAAGTGCCTACTTTGAAGGGGACGGAGGTGTCATTGTCCTATGTACAATGTTTCTTGTACCTTGTATCTTCTTCAATAAATATCTCTATTTTTCATATTACGTGGTTGGATACTTACTGAACATTAGCCCATGAGAGGATTTCTGCTTGTTCTATTCTCTACTATATTCTCAGCACATCAAACAGTGCTAAATTCTCATAATAGGGGCTCAAATATTTGACCAATGAATTAATGAAGGAAAGAATATGAACAATTTGGCCTTGCAGCTTAGTAATGAGAGTGGAACTTAATTAAAAATTAGGCTGCAAGAATTACTTGGCTCTCTGGGGTATAAAGTCAACTCCTTGTGTCAAAATTTAATTCCAGATGGGAAATTAATTGTCCAAAAGCATAAATGAGAAATAAGTTTTTAGGATAAATGGACATATACTTAAAATCAAAATGAAAGGCAGACTATAGATACACCCTCCACAAAGGAACACTATCCTTACACCACATTGATAAAGGGTTCACATTGATAAGTAAAACCAAAATCTCAAAAGGAAAATGGGAAAAGGCTATCAGACCATACACATAAACACATTTATCTTCATAAGCAATCAGAAAGGAGCAAATTAAATATTATCCCAGCTCTCAAATTGGCAAAGATGGCCTTTAAATTGTTTATACCCTTTGCCCCAATAACATTTTCACAGTAAAAATTCATCACTAACTTGAAGGTTATAAAAATATTCAAGCCATAAAGTTTACAAAGTGATGTGATAAAGAATCAAGAAGCAAAGCAGAGCACCAATGATGCTCTACAAAGTAGAAGGCTCCCAACTTCCAACCAACCACCACCTACTAGAGCAGTTGAAGAAAACAGGCGCTTTCCTTACTATCCACCTAATGTTAGCACTTTGGAAACTGCAAAAAATATCAGAACATTCGAACATACATCTTGTTTAAGTTGCTTTAATTAATTCACTTAAAACAATTACTTGGGAATGGCTTCTAAATTTAACTTTTTAAGAACGTATAAGCATTACTACTGAATACCTGAAAAACACTGCACCCACTAATAATCTTGGAAGGCCTTTGTGAAGTTTACTCTTCAGTTAGACATCACTCAGTGCTGACTTCAATTCAGAGATTTCACTATGTTCTCCTTCCAAGTTCATGTTGGAATGGAAAGCAACACTCAGGTTTACCCTCAGCATCCTATGTTTTCTGTTACTAATGTGGTTATGGTTTTATGAGTAAATTACACAATTGCTAACGTAATTTAATCACCTCCAGCATATAACCTAATTGAAGACTTTTTAAAAGCCTAAATATGCACTGGCCTCCCACTGCATTGATTCTATGAGGGTTAGATTATTTTTTAAACTTTTTTTTTACTTTTCAATTATAGTTGACATTCAATATTATATTAATTTCAGATATACAGCATGGTAGTTAGACATTTATATAACCGATTCCCACCCATAAGTCTAGTAACCATCTGACACCATACTCAGTTATTACAACAATACTGACTGAGACCATACTTAGTTATTACAAGACTATTGACTATAATAACATTAAGTATATTCCCTATGGTTTACTTTACATCCCCATGGCCACTCTGTAACTGTCAATTTGAATTTCTTACTCCTGTCTCCTTTTTCACACAGCTGCTGAAAACCTCCCCCTCAATTCTGGCAACCATCCATTTGTTCTGTATCTAAGAGTCTGTTTTTTAGATTAGACATAAGTGAAATCATATGGTGTTTGTCTTTCTCTGCCTTATCTCACTTAGCACAATGCCCTACAGGTCCATCCACATTGTTGCAAATGGTAAGGTTTTGTTATTTTTTGTGGCCGAGTAATATTCCATTACACACACAAAGAGAAGTTCAAAAACCAATTTATTTATAAAAAATTGTACACTTATTCTTACATGGTAAGACTTCGGTTACCTTCAAAGCACTCTCCATTTAATGCAATGCACTTACTAACACCTTTCCTACCGCTCACGAGTTTTCTCGTGTTTCACACACCATCTGTTAAGGACCGCATCACAGATGATTTAATTAACGTGCAGTTTGCCCAATATCATGTGGTCCCTGGCGTGTGTCTTAGAGATTTCTACACGGTACGAAATGTGTTAAAACATTTTTCCTACTGCTCACAAGTTTTTGAACTCATCAATTTTGACGCCTATCAGTGCTTCTGCTGTTATTATTTATTTCATCTCTTCCACATTGGCAAGATGCTTCCCTTTGAGGACTTTTTCATACAGGGAAACAACATCACAAAAAAATTGCTCGGGGCAAAATCGGGTGAATAAAGGGGGGGGCACTGGGGTCATGCTGTTTTTGGTCAAGTGTGCTCATAAATAACCCATCATGAAATGGGCAAATGCTTTGAAAGACTCTTCCGAAAAATTTCACTCAAGCTGAACGCAGCCTCTCACAACAATGCCAGCTGGTAGAGATGGATTCCTAGAACACTCACCTAGTAGGGGAAGCCTGTACTATAAGACTATGGGGGCCCTGGCTGGCGGAGCTCAGTGGATTGAGCGCGGGCTGGGAACCAAAGGGTCCCGGTTCGATTCCCAGTCAGGGCACATGCCTGGGTTGCAGGCCAGGTCCCCAGTGAGGGCCATGTGAGAGGCAACCATACATTGCTGTTTCTTTCCCTCTCTGTCTCCCTCCCTTCCCCTCTCTCTAAAAAAATAAAAAAATAAAATAAAAATCTTAAAAAAAAAAAAAAGACTATGAGGGCCCAAACTCCAGAAGATAATTCCAGGGTGTTTGGGGGGGTTCCCTCCTCATTACATTCATGTATACACACATATTTACAAACACATAGCACATTTTCTTTATCTGCTCATCTACTAAATGGACACTGAGGCTGCTTCCATCTCTTTGCTACTGTAAATAATGCTGCAGTGGACAAAGGGATGCATGTATCTTTTTGATTAGTGTTCTGGATTTCTTTGGATAAATACCCAGAATAGTAATTGATGGGTCATGACGTAGTTATTTTTTGAAGGACCTCTACACTGCTTTACATTTTTATTTTATTCTTATATATGATGTGAGAAAGTGGTCTAGTTTCATTTTCTGCATATATCTGTCCAGTTTCCCCAACCCCATTTACTGAAGAGACTGTGTTTACCCCAATATACATGCTTTCCTCCTTTTTCATAGATTAAATGACCACATAGGTATGGGTATTTTTTTTCTGGACTGTCTATTCTGTTCTATTGATCCATATGTCTGTTTTTATGCCAGTACCATGCTGTTTTGATTATTACAGCCTTGTAATATAATTTGATACCAGGTAGCATGATACCTCTCACCCTGTTCTTTTTCAAGATCGCTGTCACTATTTGGAGTCTTTCGTGGTTCCTAGAATATTAAAGATGTGTAAGGTTTTTTTGCTCCTTATTCCCTATTGCCTTTTCCTTTAATATGGAATGTAGTTTAATTACACAATCATCTTAATTATTGCAAGTATTTTCACCTTGCCTCGGTGAAAATAAGCTATTTCCCAGTAGTTCCCTCTAAAACAATGGTTCTCAATGTTGGTTGTGCACAGAATCACCTGTGAAGCTTTAAGATTACCCAGAGGCTGATTTGACTGATCTGTGGTACAACCTGGATAATGGATTTTTTAAAGTTCCCTAAGGTGTTTCTAATGTGCAGATAAGGATAAGAATCACAGGTGTTTTTCTTTTCAGAAAAGAAAACATCCAAATCCTTAGGTAACTTAAATAGTGATCATAAAATGAAATGTTATTTAAAACAGTATTTCCATAATTTGTCTGTAGCTAATTTTTTTTTATATAAAAGTGGCTCTTTCGGATCACCTTAGCAGCCAGGAGATTTTTTTAAAAAATAAGAAAGGACTACCATATTCAAAGAGGGATAGAACTGTCCACTTTACTGTAGTATTAACATTCAGATGGAAGTTATAGGCAAGAGCCCATTGTGAATTATTTCACCCGGTACTATTTCCCCACAACGCTCTCTCTTCCTGATCAATTTTACCTACAGAGCGTACCTTCCCATCATCTGCTATTTAACAGTATTACTTGTATATATTACTTGAATTTAGAATGAACAAGAAAAATTATGCAAATAAATGGGAGTGATTATATAAAAAGGGTAATAAGGCACAATTTAGTGTGATTACAGTGACAATGTACGTATTGTAGAAACACAAAGAACAGGGGTATATGAAGCATATGAAAAGTTTTCAGGCACCATTTTAATCTTTTTAGTTCCCTTTTCATTTTTTCTAGTTTAAAAAATAGTTGGCTCTGTCTCAACATCTGACTTGAACTTAATAAAAACAAAGATCATGAACACAGCAACCACTAACCAGAAACTGCTAGACTCCTGGCTAACCAAAAGTGTAAGCATGCTAAGTCATGCACATGTGAAAGACAGTTATAATTTGAGCAGTGCAGTCTGTAAACCCACATCTATGCGAGTGAACATACTAACTGTCTTCCGTGGGGTCATTAAGTTTGTCAGATTCTCCCTGCCTTCTAACCACTACGAACTCCTTTTAGTACTTTTCCCACCAGGGCCTCAGTGTTTTCCCAAGGTTCACCAAACAAACTGCCTTCGTTAAGTAACAACTGAGTTGCTTTATCTGTGTCATTGTTCTCCCTTTTCAACGCTGATTCCGCCTTTAACCAATGATGCAGAATCACCCAAATTCATCACTACTGCTGTCCGTGAACACTGTGACGGTGAAAAAGTAATCAGAGTAAATAAGCATCAGAGGCTTAAGAACTATTCAGAGACAGTTATTTTGCCATTGGCAGTTCACTTCATATTCATACCATGTATGTTCACTTAGGTGGTGTGACCACCTGGTACAGGGCCTTCTTATCAGTGTCTGGTCCACACTATCCCCCACCCCCATCCCCACCCCCAGAATTTTCTGTAAAGTCTTCAGTATTCAGTCAGATGGCTGAATGGGCATAGGCTGACAGCTGTTATTTCTCAGAGTTGAAATTTTCTAGCCAAAAATCAAAGACAGACATGTTTTAGTCAACTGTGAGTTTAACACTATTAAATTTTCTCAACCCATGGATAACCCTTGACTAGCTTGGTGGACCACTCTCACCAAGCAACAAATGACAACTCTGCAGCTCTTCGTACCCACTCACCAGTCCTAACAGTCAGAGGGCTCTGACTGGCCAGGCGAGGCTCTTATCTCTGTGATTAATTTTCTTCATTATAACAGGGGGACCCTTTCAGATCCCAACTTCCAAGTTTCTAAATTCTCAAAGTTGAAAGAAGTAACACCATGTATTTCAATGACAAAAATTTAAACTATTAAATCCTTTTATGAGACAGAATAAAAATTTATAATAGATTGTGATTTTGCAATTATCCTGTTATTTTCTCTATATAACTCAACTGTATAATTTGATGCACAAGACCGGCTTATGCATCAAATTAACAAGAATATAGTTAATTCCCATTTTGCTTTTTCCTATGAGGAAATCTGACCATCAAAAAGTGTTCCAGCTCCCCTCAGCAAGCGGCATGGTAAAAAAAAAAAAAAAAAATGAGGCCTTTTGAATGAGTTTGAATAAAGGAACTATTAGGCTGTGTGGGGTCTCAACCTTAATTTAAAAATTCACAAAAGTTCATCAGCCCTGGCTGGTGTAGCTCATTGGATTGAGTGCGGGCTGGGAACCAAAGGGTCCCGGTTCGATTCCCAGTCAGGGCACATGCCTGGGTTGCAGGCCAGGTCCCCGTGAGGGCCATGTGATAGGCAACCACACATTGATGTTTCTCTCCCTCTCTGTCTCCCTCCCTTCCCCTCTCTCTAAAAAAATAAATAAAAATAAAATCTTAAAAAAACAAAAAGTTAATCAGACAGAACTCAATGCTCTCAACATTTAGAAAAATTTCCAAGCATTCCAAATATTTTTGAACAGAACACATGCAGCAGTCTTGGGAATGCACCTATTTGCCAACTCAATTTCTGGAGAAACAAACATTCTACAGGTATACCTCATTTTACTACACTCAGTATTAAAATGATGTTCTATTTCACTTCAGATTTTTGGGTTTTGTTGTTGTTGGGTTTTTTTGTTTTGGGGTTTTTGGTTTTTTTTTTTTTTTGGATACACAAATTGAAGGCAAGTCCCTCCACCAGCAAAAAGATTAAGATCTGTTTTATTGCAGTGGTCTAAAAGGGAATCTGCAATATCTCTGAGGTATGCCTGTAATTAAATAGGAGTTGAAAGATTTTTCCCTATTTGAAGCAGCAAGGGTGAGTTTGTTTCATTAACAAAATGCAACAAGTATGTACAGTATAAATCAGCTACTAGTAAGTGACTTGTCTAAACATGAACTACATCTGAATGTCACCACACTATGTTTTTAAAACTTTAATGTACGAAGTAAGCTGAAGTGCAATGAATGAAAAAACTGAATGATATTCATAAACTTTTATGACCACCTATCACAACATGTATGTTAAAACTTACAATTAGTTTAAGAATGACTGCCGAAATTGAAAGTCACCTGACCTACAGGGTTGGGAAGAGGTAAGGGGTGACGGCAATGCAACTCCGCCAAAGTGACAGATGAGAAAGTATGGTACTCACCTAGGAGTGGACGGAAGGTTCACAAAAGTCCACCAGGGGCACTCACAACTGACTTGAGGACGGTGTCTGTGACCATGCCAATTGGTTTGGGGTTAGAAAATGCTACTCTGCCACATTTCTCTTCTCCAAAATGAGAGGTGTGCACAAGAGGATCCCTACATCTTTTCCAGCTCTGGCATTCTGTGACTCTGAGTCACCTAGAGGGTTGGGTACTTGAAGGATATGTGTAATTAGCTGTCAGCTGTAGAGAATCATCCTATAAGCATGCCCAGAGAATGAACTGTTCAAAACAGCTACTTAGTTTAAGCCTGTTTTAAGAGGATGGGTATTTGGGGGTAGGAGGGTGTTAGTTAGAATGCATTTACTCTAAATTACAGGTTTTCAAAATTCAATTCAAAAGCTCTCCAGATTTCTAAGAAATGCCTCACACGCTGAAGTTAATACTTTGGGAAACTAATAACATCCGTGCATCTAGGTATGCCTTGGGAAAATTACAGTCTCTCTGGGTCTCCACATCTTGTCCCAAACCAAGGGGTCTGTTACAGATTTCTACTGAACCTTCTAGATTAGCAGTCTACTGAAAAGGTTTTCTAGACCGTTTTTGTTGAAAACACCCAGTTAGAGCAATTTCAGTCATTACTTCTGTCTGCTACAGAACCTTAACCCCCTGGGGTCTTGTTTTAAAACTAAACTTGGCACATACTGCATCTGAAACAAACTCCTTACCACTTCAGGAGGGAAAAGGGGAGAAAAACATTTGTTTTGAAGTGGTTATGCACCAACCCTTCATTTTTATCAGTAGTGCATTCCCCTGGGCCAGCCCTGACCAGAATTACTAACCCCCAGCACTTCTACAAAGCTGCATACCTTCTGCAGTATTTAGACTTGATGTCCTAGTTATTAAGCAGTATAGAAAACTTGTCCATTTCACTGTTTTTTATTCACCGAGGAACATTTCCACCCCTTCGCCTTCGTGAAGACTTCCCAACTGGAAGTGGCCCGATTCTACTTGTTTCGTCTAGACACACACTCCTTCAGACCCACGGCAAAGTCCGGCTCCAGCTGGACTAGGGGAACAGGATGCGCCACCGCCGTTGGAAATTAAAGTTGACCGGAGCTACGCTGCAACCCCGCCAGAGCCGAGCCCGCCCGCCGGGCGCACCGCCGCCCGGCCAGAGCTGCCGGGGCGGTCTGGGTCCCCCGCACGCCCAGAGACAGGTTCCACCGAGCCGGGGGTGGACCCGCGTCTCCCGCAACCCCACACGCAGCGGGCTGAAACACTGTCCTCCCCGCAAGGGTTCACGTGCCCTCAAAGACTAACAAAAATACAGCGTGCGGCGCGAATCAGAGGGACAGTGAAGGTCCCCCGGAGCTCTCCGGGTTGAAAACCCCGGGGAGGCTCAAGTGGGAGGAGGCGCACGGTCCTGCAACCAACTCACCTTCTGCTGCCTCCGGGCCATGTCTGTGGGCTGTTTGGCGTTGAAGGGGTACGCGATGCATCTCACCACCAAGACGTAGAGCTGCAGGCGGATCCTCCGATCTTGCTCCTCGTCCAACTGCCGTTCGGGCTCCTCTCGCCCCTCACTGATCGCCGAGGGGCTGGGGCTCCTGGGTCTGGCCCCGCCGCTGCCCGCGCGCCCCGGCGCGTCCCGCCGCCCTTCCCGAGCCGGCGCCGGCGGCGCTCGCTGGGCAGCGCCGGCCGCCACCAGGACGGCGCGGGGCTCCTCTTCCAGCCCCTCGTCCGACTCCTCCTCGCTGGAAGAAGGGTCTAGCATGGTGCTCGGGCAGCCGCGCCGCTCGGCCCGCACCCCCAGGTGCCTCCGCCGCGGCAGCTGCGCCCGCGAGTCGCAGGGTGCCGCGCGGCGGGCAGCCGCGGCCAGGGAACGAAAGGGAAACCGGCCAGAGCTTTCCGGACACGTCGAGTTAGAGCCGGGAGTGTTTCCTCCGCCCCGGCCAGAGGGGCGGGCGGGCGCCGGCGGGAGGACGCGGGCCGGCGGAGGGGAGCCGCGGGCATTAAATAGGCGGAGTTACCGTTGGGGGTGAGCCCGAGCGCCCCGTGAATTAATCAGCCCAGCCCCAGGGCCCGCCCACCCCGCGGCCCGCCGGGGACCGCCGGGGCGGGAGCGGCCGAACGCAGGTGGCGAACCTGTGGCGCCTACAACAAGCAACACGTGGAGTGGAATTTTGAGGAGCGGGCGCGGGGCCGCGGAGTGCGCGTGCGCGCGCCGCTGCGCTGCGGGGCCGGTGGCGAGGGTGCCGGAGAGTGCGGTTTGCAAAGGCGGGAAGCGGCGGAACGCGCTGGCTCTGTCCTCGCCCGCCTAGGATTGCTTGGACTGCCGGGACAACCCAACCTCCATCCTCCTTTTTCCTAGCAAGATTCCAGAAGAGTGGGAGATGGGCCCCCACCACCCCCCAGGTGGAGGGAGCCCCCAGAACGTCTCTCGGACCCGAACGTGATACTCGGACTTGAACTCCAGCGCGGAAAAGTGGGGCCAGAGCCGTTCACCTCCAAATAACATTGGGAAGAGACTTTGAAAAGTCTGTCACTCTGCTCTGCTGCTGTTTGAAGGTGAAGTTCAAATTATAACAGTCAGAGAAATGTTCTTAAAAAAAAAAAAACAGAGCAAAACGCTCGAGGCTTTTTTTAACTGGTTTTATTCTTGTAGACGCAGGGAGCAAGATAGATTTTATACTTACGAAATGGCCCACGGATTCAGGTCCCGCCGTATAGCTCGATTATTTTCTGGGTTAGGATGCAGTTGACTGAAGACAGGTAGTGTAGTGTAGACATTTATTCAGCAAGTATTTGAATGCACTCCCAAGGGTCCAGCACTGTTAAGCGGTGAGACTATCCCGCTACGCAATAAGGCACACAGCACTAGGTCATTGTTGGTTCTGGCCTCAAGTGGGCGTCTGGTACCTTAAGTCTGTCTCATCTGCCAAGATTTCTCACTCTCAAGGCTGGGACCACCTGGGAGTTTCTGTGATTTTGTTTCTGATGTTTTTAATCCGGACAGAGTGGGGAAATCGGGAAAACAGTGCATTCAACACACGGTGCAGTGTGCAGTGGCCAACCTGGCAGGGAGGTGATAAAGCTCAGTGGAAGTATCACCAAGCAGATGAAATTACTGGCTCTGAGCTTGTCTACCCCGTAGCCAAATAGCAATTTGAGCTTCTTCAAGCCACTTTCACAGTTATGTAAACAAGAAAGAAGCTTTCCTTCCGCACTCAGTGGCATTCTCCCTAGATAGGGTAAAAAGGTAAAAAAACATTTTAACTCCTTATTTATTGACGGTGTGACTGATCTCCAACTGCAGGGAATAGGAAATCTCAAAAACTGACGTATTAAAAACAGTATTTCATTTCTTGCAAAGTAAACAGTAAATGGCAAGCTTATTCATCTACATTATAGTATCTAGTGCTTATAGACATAGCACTAAATTTGCGAAGTTTTGTGAATGTGCTTATATAATAATGTCAGCAAAGTAATCTTTTGAGACAGGTGATGATGATGATGACCATTACTATTTACATGCATCGTACCAGGTACTGCACTAATTCCTTTACATATTGCACAGACATTATCACTTATTTTTAGTTCCATTGTGCAGGTAGGGAACCTGAGACTTAAGAGAACCTTCTTTTCTTCAAAACTAACTAATGGAACAAGGGCTCAATATAGTGAGTCCCTTCTAGTTCCAAATAGTGCCTTTTCTACTACACTTTGTTTAATTATATATTAATATATTAAATGTATGATGTTTATTAAACTGATAACTAAAATAATTTAATTCCTAGGGACATAAAACTGCAACTGAAATATAGCAGCTTTATTGCTCTTCCTTTTCTTCCCAAGGAGAAGTATATTTTTCATTTTTCTTTATTAATTAGTTAATACTACTTGGTGTGATGGCTTGTTACTCTCTTCCTATTAAAAATGGTTATCAAATAAAAAATTCCCCAAGACTTGGGGATCCCACTGGAAAATATATAATAATTTTTAGAATAAGAAATAGAGTTGCTCTATGAAGATGAAAATGGTTTAAGGAGCATAAATTAAAGAAACATCCAAAAGACAACAAAGAGAGTATTTAAGGATTTCATTAATTAAACACACATTGTTTAAGAAACTAACATGTGTTAAAACTATGCTAAGTATATTTAGAAGAACAAGATACAGTCTCTGGCCTTAATGAGTTTACAGTTAAAGAATGACAAATGAGAAAAACATTTATTTAAAAAAAAAACAGGAAATTGCCCGGCTGGTGTAGCTCAGTGGATTGAGCGTGGGCTGGGAACCAGAGGGTCCCGGTTCGATTCCCAGTCAGGGCACATGCCTGGGTTGCGGGCCAGGTCCCCAGTGAGGGCCATGTGAGAGGCAACCATACATTGTTCTTTCTCCCTCTCTGTCTCCCTCCCTTCCCCTCTCTCTAAAAATAAATAAATAAAATTTAAAAAAAAACAGTAAAAAAAACAGGAAATAAATATTGATATTGCAATCTGATGATTGTTGTAATAAACCAGGAGATAAGTGTAGCACAGAGAAGGAAAGGCTTCCAGGATGGTTGACACATATCTTGAAGAATGATGCAGAGTTTGGGGAGTAAAGGCACTTTAGACAGGAGGAAGTGCATTTGCAAAGTCATGAAATTACTCGTCTCATTGTACAACTGCAAGTAAATTGTTATCACTGAAGCGAAGGATACATACGAAGGTGTGGGAGATGAGACTAGAAAACAAGCAGAGGTAAATTCAGCTTTGAGCAGGTCAGCGGGCAGGCATCCGTGGCCTTGTAAGCCATGCTTTGGAGTTTAAAACATATCGTGGAGAAAATGGGGATACACATAAAGATTTAAAAGTAAGTAAGACAAAGTGTGATCTGTAACTCTTGAGAGTCAATCTATAGCAATGCAAGGAAAGTGAAATCAGAGCCAAGATACCAAGAGATCACTAAGGAAATCTGGGAGAGAAACAGTGAGTCCTTGAATTGAAGATGGGAGACAAGGGGAGAAGGAAATCTTAAGAGATAAACAAAGGACTCAGTAGGATATATATGAGAAGCTGAGGAAGAGAGTCAATAACTTGACTGTTACTAGATACAATATGGACTTCTAGAAGATAACTAAGTTTGGAGAAACACCAAGTTTTGAGGCGTTTATCAGAGAGATCCTAATCTCTGTTGGAAATACAAATGTGTTCCTCAAATCTGGAGAAGGGGATCATTGGCATGTTGGTGGTAGTGAAGCTACAGGTATAGATGAAAATAAGGTCGAGATCCTATATTCAGAGAGAGAAGAGGGCAAATGATGGGTCTTTAGGGAACCCTCTTTGCCTCTCCTCCAATTAAGGGATGGATAGAACAAAAGGCACCTGAAAAAACCTGGTCATTAAAAATTAATTATGCCTTAATAATTTCTAATTAACATTTTCAATTTTGCACGTACCCTACTGTTCTTGACAAATGTCTACAAGCAATATTAACTTTTCAGATAATTATAATATCGGTTGATGCTCTGGGATAATTGAATAAATGATGCCCAACTTAAGATTGATTGTGATTGGTTTGTACCATTTCATAAGTACATGAAACACACTGGAATTTAGTCAATGATTCATTGTTACATTTGTAAAGATGATCATAAAAACAAATTGAAGTTATACTGCTTTTTAATGAAACGCCTCTAATGCTAAAAAAAAAAAAATGGATGCACAGTAATAGAATAGAATAGAAATGTGTTTTAGTAATGATACTTAAGAAAACAGGCATGTGACCTGAATAGGTATAGGTGGTCTGTTTTCTGGTTGAGAATTGATTTATGCATTTGACCTGAAAGGATAGTATTAACTCTTTCAAGTCATAGATAAAATTATTATTTCATTGAACGAACATTGTTTGAGCATTCACTCTAGGCTACAGAGTATTCTGAGTAGATTAAAACAATAAAAGGTTGTCCCTGAAGGGATGCATAAGAAACAGACAGGCGCAAAATAAAAAATTATGGTAATATATGCTCTTGTGTAAATAGAGAAAAAAATTCACAAAATACTCCTAAAGTGTTTTGGAAGTCAGCAGAGTATTATCTTTTGTAGTATACTTACAGTTAAAACTATATTACAACAGAGAGAAGAGTCTTTTCCAGTCAAATGGAAAGGCTAGTTTTGCAAATATGTACCAGAAAACTGTCAGCTCACAAATCCAGCTAATAAGAGAAGTATGCATTTACAAAAGATAAAAACAACAAGTTTTTGAAACTTTAAGATGAGTAGTTTTATCTTATGAGGCAATAATCCTCCTGGCAACCACATTTAAATCCTTTTCTTCCCTTTGTTCACCTTTTTCTTTTTCTCCCCTCCAGTTATAATTTCAGTGCTAGCAGAGAACTGTTCTGGGACTCTACTTTTTACTGATAATGTGTAAAAATATATGCAGATGATCAACACAAATTGACCAGTAAATGAGTAGTCCACACTGATATACAGACACACAGAGACACGTGATACAGTCGAAGGATTGTAGTGCAGATGAAAGGAAATAAGGAGTACAAGGTGTGAAAGACTATCTGCTTAGAGTAAATTCCCAGTAAATACCAAGTGTTTTACTGTCATCATGTACTAATTGCTTTATTATTTAGCTCACTTTTAACCGTAGAACTATGGAAACAAACTGTAGATAAATTAGCAAATGGTTCTGTGCATTTATTTATTGGGTTTTACATAAATTGGAATAAGTATTTCTCAATTATTTGCCTTGAAACAACCAGACCTAAGAAACTTCCAAATATCGGTTAAGGCATTTTAGAAAGATCTCAAAGGTTTCGTAATTTTTATAAGAAGGTTGATCCCACAATACGAAGCTACTTTTCTTCTGTTCCTTTTCCATCTGTGTGCCTTCATTAATGATTGATTACAGTTCTGTTCTTTAATTTTCCATTCCGTGAGAAATTTGGAGGAAGTAATAGAAGTTTGAGTTGGTTATGAAGTACAGGGAGGGAAGAAAGGTGGAAGCATATTGTGATCTGTGTGCTCAAACTGTGATGAGAAAAGTCTTGCATTAATTCAAGATATACAGTGCATGTTATGATTATTATGGTCTCCTACCAAAGCAGGTATTGAGCCTAGAAGAGGATGTTTGTGTTTTAAGCATTAATTATGTGAACTTTTTGTGTGAATGGATAAAATCTAGGAATGATGATCGTAATGGATAAAGCAATAGTCAGAACTTTTTCCACCTTCTAACTTTCACAGTTTTTTGTACTTTTAATACTTTGTTATTCAATACATTTTCTGACAGTCAGTCAATAACATCTATTGTGTGCCTATTCTATATTAAGCAGCATACTAGGACACTATAAAGAGAACATTGCCCTGATTGACTAGGAATTGAACCAATGTCTCACTTAAGAGATGAAAATTATACTGCTATAAAAACTCCATGTCAACAATAATGCTCTAGAAAATGACACTAAATTGAAGTAGAGTTTTTATTGGACAGAATTAAAAGGGATAGTCAAATAACGTCAAGTGGGAAAAATAATATGTCTTAACTACTTAATATTATTTTGGTCTGTAGCAATAATTAATAAACTTGTTCTCAGAACGCATTTACACGGTTAAAAGTTATTAAGGACCCCAGAGATGTCTTGGTTATGTGGGTTATATTTATTAGTATTTCTAAACATTTAGAAATAGCTATCTATTAATTCATTTAAAATAACAAATTTATGATATAAGTTACATCTTTTATGAAAACACTGTGTTTTCAAAATAAAAAGTTGAGTTGAAAGAGTGACTGTTTTACACTACAAATCTCTTTATTGTCTGGCTTAATAGAATTTATGAGGATTCTCATATCTGCTTCCACAGTCAGTCTGTTGCAATATATCATTTTGTCTGAAATAGATGAAGAAGATCCAGCCACACATACGTATGTAGCTGAAAATGGAAAGAGTATTTTAACAGCCTTTTTATATAATTATAGATATTCTTCTTTGATATTACACCAAAACTCAGTAAGTGGTCATTTCTTTAAGGTAAGCTACAACGTAGAATCGAAAACCACATCAATAAACATTTTTTACTCAGTGATATTAAAAAATCCATTAATCTCTCTTACACCTTGAATGTACCTTTTACTGATGCATAGTTTTGTGATGTCATTCATTGGGCATTTGAAAAACACTGGTTCATTGGTAATGTAGATTGTCTAAAAGCTGACACTTAGTTTTATTATGTAGTATTTAAAAATTACATTTGTCAATAACCACGAATCTCATCAAAAAAACGTTGTCAAGTACTAGAAAACCACCAAGCTTCCGGTAACAGATACACAATTTACAAAATTTTAATTTTTTCTTGAAAGGCTGACTATTATCACTGGCAACAATAGTGTCAGTTTTCCTTAAGGTGACAAGCTCACTTCACTGACTTCTGAGAAAACATTTGCCAAATATCTAAGTATGAATAATCACAATTTGTCAAGTTGTTCTCTCAAGTGAGAATGGTTTTCTATGAAGAAAGTAGCTAGTTCAGCTTACTGGTGCTTCTGCACTTCATTATGCAGAAGTGTTTTGTGTATCCTTCCCACCTCACCTCAGTACACACAGTATATTTGTTAATATGTACCCAAGGATTGAGGTTTAACATAATTAAAACCTTTTATTATTTACTCAGAAATACTCTTAAATGAAAGTGACTTTTATTTTTTTCTGTGAGTGTATACCAGTGAAGAACACAATGATTACTGGTAGATTTTGGTGGCATGTCTTGATTGTCTTGACAAAGCTCCAGCAGGAATCCACAGTTGTTCTGCACCATCTGAGCATGTTAACACAGTGAAAAAGACATAACATTTTAGTATCTGTATGGAAATAGTTTCAACATCACAGATTTCCCTGATTAAGTCTCAAGGACCACCTGCCACCCCCCTCACCGCACCCCCCACCACGCCCCCAGTTTGAGGACCGCATTTTGACAATCCTTAGTCTTCAGGGTTAGTTAGATCTCTAATTTTACTATTGCAAACTAACATGTCATTGTTACTCAGCAAATATGCACTCTCAAATATTCTTCTCTCTGCCTGATTTAAAGATAAAGTAAGTACCACACTATGTTGAACTAATATATCCTGTGGATCTTATTACAGTTAAAGGTATAGATTGTGAAAACACTTTTATTACTATTTTAAATGATTAGCTGTCTAAATTTTTCATAAATATTGATGTGACCTGCCCTTAAAAATCAAAGCATCGTATTAAATTAACCCACATAACAGAGATCATTGGGGTCCTTAATTACTTTTAAAAGTGTAAATGGGTCCTGAGGACAAGTTTGTTAATTATTGCTACAGACCAAAGTAATAGTAAATAGTTAGTAAAGAGATATGTTTATTTTTTCACTTGATACTGTTAAACTATCCCTTACAATTTTGTCCAATAAGTTAACCAGATTTTTCTAGAATGTCAATAAACAAAATAGTTTTAAAACAAAGATAACTCTTTATTTGATATCAGGAAAAAAATTTAACATATAGTGTCTTAGATCTAAATTTAAACATCACACTATTAATATAAATCTATTAAATTTCCCTGGATTTTATATTAAGCTATAAAATACCTAACCACACTAAGAAGTGAACACAAAAATATATATCTGCTATGGTTAATATTTTTCAACTTTATTATTTTTTAGTGTACACATCTAGGAATAACTTAATTTTATTAAATCAATGATAAGTTTACATTTAAAACAAAATTTAGAGTCAAGAGTCTATATTATATACGAAATGGTTCCTAATAGGATTATTAGAACCTGTACTACTCTGTAAGGATAAAGCTGAAAATGATGTTGTTTGTACTCAACATCACATTTCACTCTAAAGTAAATAATGTAAAAATAAAACATATATGAATAAGCCAGTAAGAACCTCTTTATTTAAACTGATATTTTTGTATAATTTAGTTGGGGACAGGAGAGAATGAATTAAAACCAAATAGGAGTGTGTGTTTGTGTGTGTGTAAATGTACAGAGCTTCTGTACAAGAAGACTTTGCATTTTTGTAATGAAGCTCCTGAATTTCACTCAATCAAAATTAGGACCTAAAGAAATACATGTTAAAATAAGGAGAATACTATTTAAAATCACAGAGCATGGGGGAGGACCAGGAAGTCTAGAAGCTCTTAAAATTATATGCAAAATATATTTTATTGATGGACATTTTTTTAGAAGAGGTTCCAAAATTTTTATCATGGAGTTCAAGACACCAAAAAAGCAAAGAACCACTGACTCTATGTTTTAATTAAAGTACAGGAATTCCAGCCTGGCTGGTGTAGCTCAGTGGATTGAGCGCAGGCTGGGAACCAGAGGGTCCCGGTTTGATTCCCAGTCGGGGCACATGCCTGGGTTGCGGGCCAGGTCCCCAGTGAGGGCCATGTGAGAGGCAACCATACATTGTTCTTTCTCCCTCCCTTCTCCTCTCTCTGAAAATAAATAAGTAAAATCTTTATTAAAAAAAATAAATAAATAAAGTACAGGAATTCTACATTATATGAACTGGCTAAATCATAATAATGCCTGAGGTCCATATATGATAACTATGGTGAACTGAATATTAAAACTATGAACTGTACATATGTAAATATGCCTTAATAATTAATTGAGAAGTTTTGTTCATCAATTTTTATGAAATCTCCTTAAATTGGCTATGTGTTCTGCATTAAATAATAAGAATTATTAGAAGGTGTCTATTCACAAATATCTATATCAGTATCTGAACAAAATAGTGGGTATAAATCACTTATGAAAATATTTAAATGCTAAATAAATATAAGAAAACTGTATTACCAGACATATAGTATCAGCAGATAGTTAAATAAGTTTATTATCACACCTAAATTTTTCAGCACTCTTGGGGAAGTGTGACTCATGGTTCATAAGAACACCTACTTCTCAGTAGTTTAGTTCTAAAATATCTTTGCAAGGTGGTAATCGGTGATGCCCCAGTGTCGTTGGAGCCTGACAATATTCCGGGCTACATGCCTTGTTTCACCAAGTTATGTATTTGTGTTTTCATAACAATGTTTCTTTTTCTTATTATTAGAATTCTTCATTTTGAAAGGAGAAAAGAATCACATATCTCATTTTGTGCTTTTATCTATCATGCCATCATAAACACACATTTACGCACAAACACATTTAATTTATTCAATACTGCATCTTTTTTCTTGTTACATTAAAATATTCTCCTTCTACAATATTTTTTACTTATAGATAAAGCTTTTCCATTCCCAAACTCGGAAAGACTTTTATATTTCCAAATTTTACAGATATAGAAATATCCATAAGATGGTGCTGTATCTTTCTTGGTCAGATATTCAAATGCTAAAATACATCTATTACAAATGTGTTTTTAAAAGCAGGTTAGAGTTCAATCTTTAGTAAGTCTTATGCTGTAGAGATATCAATAAAGTGTAATCAGAACTTTCATATAACTTATTTTTCATACCTCACACAATTGCTAAAAAGTATCTTTGATCCAGATTTAGTTGCCAATTACAAGTGAAAAAAATAATTGAAATTCTTATTTCAACTGACATTTTTTTCTGAAAAATAGCCAGCCACTTTGCACATATTAAATGAAGCAGTTGAATTATATACAGTATCAATTTCTACCAAGGTCAATAATGGTCTTGAAAAGTCCTTTGAAACATCCAATTTGACGGAAATTAGAAATTGCATTGCGTGTGAGCTCTTCCTTTCAGAAGCTGAAAAACTATAGAGGAATTAACTCAATTTTCCATACCTCGTATGATTATTTACCTAGTGAGGGAAAGATGATTTCTATGCGCCAGTTGTACAAAAGTACTTCTGATTTAGGGCGATGCAGTCAGGAAAAATAATATTTCACATCTCATGTAATTATCACTCATAAATATATTTAATAGAGTACTTAAAATTTATTATAAAATTCTTTATTTCTTAAGATAATGAATATTATGCCAAAGGAATAATGGAGGTAACAAGAAAAATATGTTTATGAAAGAAAATATTTGGCGTCATGAAGGGGCAGTAATATCTCTATTGGCAATAATATCCAAGCCAGGAATTAGGTACCCATCACATAACCACATGAAAATCTCAAAATATTTGCTACTATGATTTGAGGCATATTTAATTTTATAGATTGGTTTTCTAGCAATTGCTCAGAATTTTATCTCCCTATGAACAGTGTCACCTTCTGAATGACACCATCATTACACCTTTAAAAGGTGCAGTATAATGCTATAATTTTGTAGAAAACTCTGAATAGATTAGTAATTATTGTGAAGTACTAGTAAACAGAGAATCCTAAATAGCATTACATTGCAAAATAGCAAAACCTAGTGAATAGTTGTTACTAAGAACACATAGATTTAGGCTAATCTTTTGTCAGCAAAATAGCAGATGTTATTCTAAAAAAATATAAACCAATACTAAGAAACATATGATACCATATTTGTGAGGACAATTTTACCTTCTCAAAATTTCCCAGAATTTAAATTTCATAATTTTCCTTAATATACATTTTTCTTTTTTGTAATAAAATAGAAAGTCTAAATAATATAGGGTTTTATATAAATAAAGTAATACAGTAAAACCCATATTTATGTGATTTAGAATAACATACTAAAATTAAGAAACTAAAATTAAGTAATGTTGACAATGATTTTTATTAAGATAATCCATCAGTGTCAATGAACTTTTGTCTCCATCCATTTTTTTATTGTTGTTCAATTACAGTTGCCCCATGTTTTTCCCATTGCTCTCCCCTGCCCCACCCCCCACTCCCACAGTCATTCCCCATCGCATTATGCCCACAGGTCCTCAATACATGTTCCTTGACTTGTCCCTTCCCTTTCTTTCCCCAGTTATCCACCACCACCACCACCTCCCTCTGGTCACAGTCAGTTTGTTCTTTTTTTTTTTTTTTGCTTTTAAAAATTATTTTGTTTTTATTTTTTTTAAATATATTTTATTGATTATGCTATTACAGTTGTCCCATTTTCCCCCCTTTATTCCCCTCCACCCCACCCCACCTCCATTCCATGCCCTTTAGTTTTTGTCCATGGGTCATACATATAAGTTCTTTGGCTTCTACATTTCCTGTACTGTTCTTAACTGCCCCCTGTCTGTTTTCTACCTACCACTTATGCTTCATATTCTCTGTACTTTTTCCTTCTCTCTCCCCCTCCCACTCCCCTGTTGATATCCCTCCATGCCTTATATAAATCCCTTTAACCTTTCATATAATAAAGGCTGGGTGATGATGAACTCCTTGAACTTAATCTTATCTGGGAAGCACTTTATCTGCCCTTTCATTCTAAATGAAAGTTTTGCTGAATAGAGTAATCTTGGATGTAGGTCCTTGCCTTTCATGACTTGATAAACTTCTTTCC